>ML788842.1:538165-559378 GCA_009831015.1 Picea engelmannii
TGTGATATCTTCTTCCTTTTCTTCTAATTTAGAACTCTCTTCTTGTTCTTTGAGCATTCCTTTTAACTTCAAGATGTACCTTTGACTCCTCCTAAGAAACTTCTTAGTGTTATCCGAAAGATAGTTATAGTGTGTATAAAAATGATCACTCCTATACATGTATAAACCCTCTTCTGTTTCGTTTTGAATTTCTAATAGATTTTCTTCTATTCTTTCCATGGGATAACTATCATCAAACTTTACACAAACTGTTTCTAGATCATCCTCTTCACTTGAGAAAAATTCAACATCATCACACTTTGAATCATTGCAATCAAGAGTCTTGGGAGATTCTTTACCTTCAATATCTTCCTTCTTGCCAACACCATCACATGATTTTTTGCATTCATTTGAAATGTCTTCAAGATATTCTTTTGTGCTATCATCACTTGATTCTTTATCTTCACTTGAAATGTTTTCAAAATCACATTTAGAAACAATGAATTCAAGAGTTTTTAATGATTCTTTACCTTTTATGATCTTGATGGAGTGGTCTTCAATTTCTTCCTTCTCCTTCTTGCTTTGATATGTCTCCTCTAGATTTAGCCATAGATCCTTGGCAGAAGTACATTGTCCCATGCTTTCTTTGATAGGGCTTGAGATTCCACTAAGAATGGTCTTGAGATCCAATGCATCATTCTTCTTTCCTCCCCTTTGAGCTGCAAACTTTGACTTATTCTTTAATGGAACCGATCCACCAATGGTTGGCTTCCAAATAGTTGCTCCCATTGTCTTCAAATATAATCTCATCTCTATTCTCCAAGTAGAATAGTCTTCCTCATCAAGGATTGGAACTTCATCATCCATTTGTGTGTCTATGGATCTCCTTCAAGCTTGTTAAGGTTTGTAGTGAAGGCCTGCTCTGGTACCAATTGTTGGACACACCTACCACACTTAGAGGGGGGGTGAATGAGTGTGGGGCCCTTTTTCCCAAAACTTCCCTCTTTACATAAAACTCCTTAGTTAACATTCAACATTTATTCATTACCCATTGTTGTCATTTATAACCAGTTAGATGTGAACATATATCAACAACATATATCAGCAACACCTATCATCAATAAGTCATCACCATAATGAACACAAAGAACACAAGATGTATGTACAATTTTTCTTTTTATTATGAACAACAATTTGAGGTTTATCAGCAACAACTGAATAGAGTACAACTCTACAAGAGCACCAACTCTATAATGCAAGACTCATCTTACACCCTTAGCACCAACTGAGATGAGGCAACAATCCTCAACAGATATCAATCTGTCAATAGTTACGCGACCTGTCGATAGTGCAACACGCGTATGTATGCGCCCTACCAGTAGTTTATCATTTAAATATTCCTTCTTGATTTTGTCACTTATCTTTATTATTTAAATAATCCATCTTGATTTTGTCACTTTACTTTATCATTTAAATAATGATTTCTTCTTTTCAATCACTTTGACTTCTTTGACCTTGGGGGCTTCAAGCCTTCATATGGGGGTCCTTCAACTTCATAAGGCCATAACTCTCAAAACGTGAGGAGTTATGTGACATGCCACATACCACCAGAAATGGAATGACAAGCACTATCTATCTATGATAGTTTCACCAACAACTTCATTGATATTCATCTCATTATTCCACATACAAGCATGGGTCCTCCAACCATTCTTCTAGGATAACTCAATCCGTAAAGCATCTTCCCATGAGGGATTTCACCATAAGGGGACCACTTTGGAGTTCATCCATTTGTGAACCTTATCAATCATGATAAGACAATAATGAGTCATCTTTTCATCAAACAAACTATGCATCACCATGTATCAGTGACAACTCTATCAATTGGTTTCCACTTTGACATCTATCATTATCATCAAGGATAATACATATACATTGTTCATCAATCATCAATCAATCAATTACTTGACATCAATCAAACCATTTGCATCAATGACACATGATCCAACAATCTCCCAAATAATCAAACCATTGGCATCAATGACAACATGATCCAACAATTGATCTATCTTTGATAGTCTGTGTAGACTTGTCTGTTTGTGAATTAGTTTTCATGACTGACAAAGGATATTGTGCAGATTTGAGTGGGCAACAATCTGTGGAAATATGATCCATATTTTAGAGTTCAGTATGTTCCATAAGGGATGTCCAAGTTTGACTTTGGTCCAAGATTTTTGTATGAAATTTTGTAAAGAAAATGACTCTTTGATGAACTTGAATGAAATAAAGGATTTCTTTATGTCTCATCTATCTTGAGTATCATTTTGGTGTCTTTACTTATGTTCTTACATTTATTTCAGCAAACTGATATATTCAGCAAAATACATAAAAAGTGAATTTCCAGCAAGCTTTTTGTTCATAAAAGACTAGACTAAGCACTTGTAATTAATACTTGTGAGTTAGGATATTATTTTTGTTGGCTATAAACATAGGGTGATATTCCTGTCTACTTTGCTTTAGCCAAGTAAACTTTGAAAATGCTTGAGTAAGATCAATTCATATATTTTCCTCAACATTTATTTGGCGACCATACAGGGGAGATCTTCGATATCTCTCCGGTTAAATTTTATACTCGATTTTCATCGATAAATCTTTCTTTTTATTTTTTGATTCTTTGATTGTTTTGCTATGCATGATTGTTCCTGTTGCAAGACAGCCCAATCTTGAGCACAATCTCCAAGACTAGACCAATATTGCTTTGAACCTATTTCATACTATTTTAGACATTGCTAGGACCCGTGCCGAGCTTAACCATTCTTGGACAGCAATTGAAAGAGATATTAGTGTTCAAGAACAATGGGAAACTAGACGTAGGCAGCCTAGAAATCAACAATAACCTTTTTGTTTTTTCAGTTTTGGCCTTTCTTTCATGTCCTTAGATTCTCGTGCTTCTAGAAGAAGAAGAGGCTTGTCACCTGGAATCAATCCTATTGCTGAAATAGAAAGAAGAAACGCTGTGTTATCTTCCCAACAAAGTGCTCTAAGGAGAAATTTATCTGATTCATCCAACTCATCTTTCTTTCCCTAATCTATCATCCACAAGATGACATCTAGTGGTGGCTCCGGTGGCACTGGAAGTGCTCCATCTTCCCAATATTCATCGTCATCGATGATTGGTAGCTTGTACAACCATCATATCCCTGTCCAATCTACTACAAACCCTGCCAAAGTCATCAAGAAGTATGGAATTTTTCAGTTCGAAGAAGATGCCACAACCACACCATGGCATGTGTCCTCTCCTCTTAACTTAGCTCTTGCTACTCTTCCACTTCCAAAATTTAAGGATCATTTTTCTAAGTTTTCAGGAAATAACACTGTCAATACCAATGAACACCTAGTGGAATTTTCTAATACATGTCATAACATAGGATCCAATGACAACGACACCTGCATGCGCTTGTTTGTCAATTCTTTGGAAGGAAAGGTTGCAGCCGATTTCTTTGACCTTCCTCCTAAGATACTGCCTACTTGGGAGGATTTGATTTATTGGTTCTGATCCACTTATGGGAAATCCAAAATCCCTGCCGAGAAGTTAATGGAATACAATAACGTCACTTACAAAGATGGGGAGACCATCAGGTATTTCAACTTGTGTTTCACCAAGTTGTATAATCAAATCCCCGAACTCATCCACCCTTAGAACCAAGATTCTTTCATGCATTACTACAATGCATTGCCTTCTCCTTACCGTCATAGGCTTGAGGGAAAATTTCCATAGATCCCCCCTGCCCTCGGGTCGAGATCCGCTCAGGATCTTCACTACAACCACACCGAGGGTTAACCGACCCCTTCGTTTAAGCCACAAAGGACTTCGGATTTTGGGGTTTTGCAATCCCTAATGTCGGATCCTCGACTCTCCCACTTGCCGAAACCTGAAATTCTGATACGCTGAAATATATGATCACGTTCTACTCCTGTATCGGGTTTTTTTTCCTTTTCAGGGTTTCGGACTTCGTGATTTCACGAATCCTGTTGTCGAGGTTCTTGACCTTTCCACCTTCCAAAACCCAAAATGTCGATATTCCCGAAATTCTTGGTCGCATCCTCCTACACAGCTGTATCGCATTTCGTGACTTCAAGAGTTCTGGAACAAGGAATCCCGACCTCTTGCCTTCACAACTACCAAAATGTCGAAACCCGAAACGTTCAGCAAAAGGTTGGCTTCTATCGAAAATTTTTCCCCTTTTCGGAGTTTCGGACTTCGTGATTTCATGAGTCTTGATGTAAGGCTTCTGACTCTCTAGTCTCCACAAACCCCGAACTCTGAAACAATATCTCCAATGAGATCAATGGCTATAAGCCTCCCTTCGATTTGACGGCCCGCATGATTTCAGACTTTCAGGTACCGAGAGTCCAAGACTCTTGATCCCAGAACACTGTCCTCTCGGGTTCCCAAACCCCAAAACACCGAATTGACGAAACATCCCTTCACACTATTTTTCATTTCGCAACTTCGGGGGTTCTCATGTGAAGAGCCTGAATCTTGTCCACGGGAATGCCGAAATCTCGATTCCTGAAATCCCGAAACTCACATCCAGTTCTGTCGCGACTTGCGACTTTGAGTCTTCCACTCCACTGTGTTCCGATCGCTTGTCCTCAGGACCTCCGAAATGCCGAACTCTAAAATTATGAAATGCCAAAATTTCTGCTCTTTGCCTTCACACACGATAATCCACTTCGCGCTTCGGGAGTTTGAACGACCAAGGGTTTCGTCCACACTTCGGACCTACAACTCTCGAAATGTCGAAATGATCTTGACGGTCCACTGTTCGAAATCAACGGTCCACGTTGGCTCTTGTTACCATAGTGATGGATTCCTCCCTCCTTATCCACCTTGTAACTTCTTTGGATCTTACGGTTCTCGTGATTTCAGGGATTCTCCACAGAGAATTTCGGCCGTCCGATTCTTCCCTCAAGAACATCTGCGAAATGAACTAATGTCCCCTCACCGTGACCTTCCTTCTGCAAAGAAATTTCACTTCGCCTCCCTTTGAATACTTCAAAGGAACTACCCCTTTTGAGCTTCTCTGACAACCTCAAATCACAAAAGAACTCTTGCACACACTCCTTGCGGCAATCCTTCAATTACTTCTGGGTATTTGAACTCACGACTCTGTGCACCTTCTCTGCAACAACAATCCTTCAATCTGTCAACCTTAGTTGATAATTTCTAAGGTCTCGACCAGCCTGCGCACACCTTGCATGGATTTTGTGCTTACCTTGCACTTCTAATGAGAACAACGGTATCCCTCCTGAGCTTTCAGAGATAAACTCTGAGCCTTCGTCAACGCACTCCTTGCGGACGTTTCACTGCACTCCTTGCAGGAAATTCTCACTCAGGAAGAGAAACAATTGAAACTCATTCTCTTTCTCTCTCAGAATCTAAACATTCAACATGAAAACATACAATCACACACAACATAATACAATGCATGACAGAGAGAATAAGAAACTATAAGCAAATCATTCAAAATGTATACACAGAAAACATCATAACACCATGAATCTGAATAAAAAATTCATATATTAATTCAATCTTTTGTACATGGGTTCTCCTCTACAACTCTTCTGCTACAACTCTCTTCTTCTCTATGCCAATGTTCTTAACTGATCTAATTCTGATTGATACAAAGATACAAAGATGAGGGTGTCTATAGTCATTTTCCCTCCTATTCTTCTAAACTGTCTAATCTCTAATTCAAACCTACCTACTTTCTTTAACTATGCATAAATGCCTCTACCTCCTACAGATGAGAGTGAATCGCTCATGATCTATTTACAATATGCAAGTACGCTTTCTTTTAACCATTACATTAATGCTTCAAAAAACATTTCCAAAACGTGTAAAATGTGTGTTGCACTTTCCAACTATCTTTTGCCTTCATGCTCACTTGGCTAAATGCTTGTGATGCTCCTGCATCATACTCCCCTACTTGAAAATTTTCATGAACTCCTGCTCATGAGATCTTGCATGGTCTGTCCTTGCTTCTAAATTTCTGCTTCATCCTCCCAACTGGCATCTTCAACTGGATGTCCCTTCCATTTGACCAAGTATTCAAAATACTTTTTCCTCTTGGTCTTCCTGCTGACCCTCTTATCAATTATACTTTCCATCTGTGGCTTTGCATCTACAGGCATTTGTTTGGTCCACTGAACTCCTGTCTGTTCATTCTCTGTCCCTACTTCTTCATCTTTGTAAGGGTACAAATCTGAGATGTTGAATATCGATGAAATTTCGACACCATCAGGTAATTCGATCTCATATGCATTTGCTCCAAATTTCTTCATGATTCTGCATGGTCCAATCTTTTTCATTTTTAGTTTGTTATATTTTCCCCTTGAGAACGTTTCTTTCCTCAGATGTGCAAGAATCATATCACCAACTTCAAACTGAAGTTCTCGCCTATCTTGATCTGCTCTGCGTTTATACTCTTGACTCAAATTTTGCAAACGTTCCCTCACTTGGCTGTGAAGTTCCTTCATTGCCTCTGCAAAATCCTCTGCACTAGCACTTCTAGTTTCATTCTGTTCTGGATCCTTCAATTCAGAAACTCCCCTTGGCTGCATTCCATAAACAATCTGAAATGGACTCTGCCCTTTGCTTCTATTGATCGAATCATTATAAGCAAATTATGCCTGTGGCAAAATGTGATCCCACTGACTGTGGTGTTCAGTCACTAGGATCCTTAGCAAAAATCCCAAGCTCTTGTTCATAACTTATGTTTTCCCATCCGTCTGAGGATGATATGATGAGCTAAATGACAAACCTCTCCCCAACTTCTTCCATAAAGTCCTCCAGAAATGTCCCACAAACTTGGTGTCTCGATCAGAAACAATACTCCTTGGCAAGTCATGAAGTCTGACGACTTCTTTGAAAAACAGGTTCACAATATGAGTTGCGTCGCTGGTTTTCTGGCATGGTATAAAGTGTGTCATCTTTGAAAATCTATCTACCACCACAAAGATTGAATAAAATCCTCTTTGTGTTCTTGGCATCCCTAATACAAAATCCATGCTCACTGCATCCCATGGCCTCTCAGGTATGGGTAATGGCTGGTATAACCCTATGTTTTGCCTTTTTCCCTTTGTGTGTTGACAAATTCTACATCCGTCCACAAATATTTTGACATCTATCCTCATCCCTGGCCAAAAATATGAGCCATCCAGTTTTGAGAACGTCTTATCATGACTGAAGTGTCCGACCAATCCTCCACTGTGTTTTTCTTTCAGCAGATTCTCCCTCATGGAGCATTTTGGAATACATAATTGATTGCCTTTGAATAATAATCCATCCTGGATCATATATTCAGTCCATTGACTTTTATCCCTGAGAATTGGATTCTTAGATGCCTCATACGCCTCTTTGAAATCTGGATCATCCTTGTACATTTCTTTGATGTTATCAAAACCCAAAGTTCTGACTCTGAATTCCTGCATCAGCAAACATTTCCTGCTCAAAGCATCAACAACTTTGTTAGCAGTTCCAGAAATATGTTTAATAAAAAAAGTAAAATTCTGCATATATTCAACCCATTTTGCATGCTTTTGGTTCAATTTTTCCTATTGAGTCACGAATTGCAAAGCGTGATTATCGCTGTAAAAAACAAACTCTTTAGGAACCAAATAATGTCTCCATTTCTTCAGCGCTTGTATGACTGCATAAAATTCTTTGTCATATGTTGAATATTTAATCTTTTCTTCATTTAGTTTTTCACTGAAGTATGTGACCGACCTGTCGTCTTGGCTCAAGACCACTCCAATTGCAAACCCACTTGCGTCACATTTGACCTAAAATGTCTTACTGAAATATGGCAACACCAAAATTGGTTTTTCAGTAATCTTTTTCTTCATCAAGTTGAAACTCTTCTCTGCTTGTTCTATCCAGTGAAAAGACTTATGTCTTTTCTTCACCGTGTCCATCATCGATGCGCTAATTTCGCTGAAATTTCTGATAAATTTCCTGTAGAAACTAGCCAATCCATGAAAGCTTCTAACTTCAAATATACTCTTCGGTGATGGCAAATTATTAATCTCCTCTACCTTATCTGGATCCATTTTCAGCTCATTTGCAGAGATAACAAAACCCAAATAAATGAGTTCTCTCCTTATAAATGTTGATTTCTTCATATTAATCAGTAACTTCTCTTGTTGTAATCTCCTCATCACTGTAGCTAAATTCTTCAAGTGTTCTTCTTCTGTCTTGCTGAAAATCATTATATCGTCAAGATATACAATGACGAATTTTCCTATGAAATCCTTCAGGACTTCATTCATAAATATCATGAAAGTACTGGGTGCATTTGTTAAGCCAAATGGAATAACAAGCCATTCATACAGCCCCTCATTCTTCTTGAATGTTGTCTTCCATTCGTCACCTTCTCTCATATGAATTTGATGATATCCGCTTTTCAAATCAATCTTTGAAAAAAAAATTGCTCCGCTCAAGCAATCCATCAAATCATCCATCCTTGACAAAGGAAATCTATATCTAATGGTAATCTTGTTGATTTCCCTCAAGTCTGTGCACATCCTCCAGCCTCCATCTTTCTTTGGGCTGAGCACTATTGGAACAACGCATGGACTCAAGCTCTCTCTAACCAATCCCTTGTCCATTAAGTCCTGGACTTGTCTTTTGACCTCTTCATTCCATTGCAGCGTCAATCTGTACGCTACTTTGTTTGGTAAACTGGTTCCAGGTATAAGATCGATGTGATGACTTATACTTCTGATCGGTGGCAATGAACGAGGTAGTTTGTCCACTACTATATTAGCAAACTCCTCCAGCATCTTCTGGATTTCCTCTGGTAAATCATCCACTCTTATACTGGTTAAAACAATTCTAGGCTTCCTGACCACAATAAATTGTGTATCTTCCTTTTTCTTAACCTCCTTAAGAAGTTCCTTCCCACTCATGAGAAGTACAATGTTGCTCACTTCTGGTTTTGTTTCTTTATCCTTAATCAGCAGCAACATGTGAGTTCTCCCATTCTTCTCCAGGGTGTATGTGTTATTTCTCCCATCATGAATCACATTTTTGTCATATTGCCATGGCCTACCTAGCAATAGATGACAAACATCCATGGTAATGATGTCACATAGTATTTCATCCTTATATCCTCCTATTTTAAATTCAACTAAACATTGTTTAGTGACATTTACCTAATGTCCTTTTTGTAGCCATGAAACTTTGTATGGGATTGGATGTTCAATAGTCTCCAGCTCCAGCTTTTCTACCATCTCTATAGATACGAGATTGTCTGTGCTACCACTGTCCACTATAACCTTGCATACCCTATCTTTGGTCTTGCAAGCAGTCCAAAAAAGTTTGTTCCTTTGGGCTGGGTTCTCTGCCTCCTTCTCTAGCGTTAAGAGAACTTTTCTCATCATCAGTGATCTTCCGCCCTCAGCATCTTCTGCCTCAACATTCCATCCTTGTGCTTTGGCAATGTGAGTCTCACCACCATCTTTCATTTTATCTGGACATTCATAGGATTTATGTCCATTTTTTCCACAGGTAAAGCATTTGATTTCTCCACCTTTTCCTCTTCCTCTTCCTCTGGTTCGAGGAAAAGTATTTCTATCAGCATACTATCCTCTCTGTGAGATTTCCCCTCTCTCAATTTGAGTTTGAGGTTTCTTTCCCTCTTCTTTAGATTTATGAGTTCTGTCTATGGCAATTGTTTTGCCTCTAGCTTGACTTCTGCCTCGGCCTCTCTGACCTTGGTTTTGGCTCAGCTTTTCTTCAGCTTTCAGAGCCATCTGATAAGCATCCTCAACATTATGAAGGGTCATCATGCTCATCTCATCCTGTATGTCATATCTCAGACCATTCATGTACCTGGCAACCTTTTCATCATCACTTTCCCGATGACCTTCCCTGATGTTGATCTTGTAGAATTCTTCAGTGTACTCTTTCACTGTCATCAACTTCTGTCTCAAATTATGCATCCTCCGAAATAGAGTAATTTGATAATCCTTGGGTATGAATTTTGCCTTCATCTTTGCAACCATTCTATCCCAACTCTTGATTTTATACTTTCCTTTGCAGCGTCTGCCAGTGTGCAGTTCATCCCACCATAATGTTGCATGCCCTTTAAGTCTTGTGATAGCATGTTTAACCTTCTTGTCTCCCTCGACATCCTCGTAGTCAAAATATTTATCCAGAGCTCTAATCTGGTCTAGAATCTCTTCAACATCTAGGTTTCTCTCATACATGGGAATCTCCATTTTTTCTCTAGCACCTATCCTTGCAACAACCCTAAATAGGCGTTCATTCACTGCATCTTCGGCTGCAACTTCTTCTCCTTCATGTCCAACTTCATTTTCACTGTCAGCCTCACTGATATCCCCGGTGTCGACTGTGCGCCTCTGTGCTATCTCCATGGCATCAAGCTTGGCACGTAGTTCGCACATTTCTCTTTCCACCGTTGGATCAGGCATTGGCCTGTCTCTTCTTCTCGACGGCATGGCTGAGAAATTTCTCTTTTCTCTGCTACAGAAAGAAAAGAAATTATTATGTGCTCTGATACCACAATTGCCCTTGGGCCAAGATCCGCTCAGGATCTTCACTACAACCACACTGAGGTTTAACCGACCCTTTCATTTAAGCCACAAAGGACTTCGGATTTTGGGGTTTCACGATCCCTAATGTTGTCTCCTCAACTCTCCCACTTGCCGAAACTCGAAATGTTGATACACCAAAATCTTTGTCCATGTTCTGCTCCTGTATCAGGTTTTTTTTCCTTTTCGGGGTTTCGAACTTCGCGATTTCACGAATCTTGTTGTCAAGGTTCTTGAACTTTCCACCTTCCGAAACCCAAAATGTCGATATTCCTAAAATGCTTGGCCACGTCCTCCTATACAGTTGTATCGCGTTTCGTGACTTCGGGAGTTCTGGAACAAGGAATCCCGACCTCTTGCCTTCATAACTGTCGAAATTTCGAAACCTAAAATGTTCAACAAAAGGCTGGCTTCTATCGAAAATTTTTCCCCTTTTTTGAGTTTCGAACTTCGTGATTTCGCAAGTCTTGATGTAAGGCTTCCGACTCTCTAGTCTCCACAAACCCCGAACTCCGAAACAATATCTCCAATGGGATCAATGACTATAAGCCTCCCTTCAATCTGACGACCCGCGTGATTTCGGACTTTCGAGTACCGAGAATCCAAGACTCTTTATCCTCTCGGGTTCCTAAACCCCAAAACACCGAATTTCCGAAACGTCCCTTCACACTATTTCACGTTTCTCAACTTTGGGGGTTCTCATGTGAAGAGCCCGAATCTTGTCCACAGGAATGCCGAAATCCCAATTCCTGAAATCCCGAAACTCACATCCAATTCTATCGCAACTTACGACTTCGGGTCTTCCACTCTGTTGTGTCCCAATCGTTTATCCTCAGGACCTCCAAAATGTCGAACTCCAAAATTCCGAAACGCCGAAATTTCTGCTATTCGCCTTCACACACGATAATTCACTTTGTGCTTCGGGAGTTCGAACGACCAAGGGTTTTGTCCACACTTCGAACCTACAACTCCCGAAATGTCGAAATGATATCGACGGTCCACTAATCGGAATCAACGGTCCACGTTGGCTCCTGTTACCAGAGTGATGGATTCATCCCTCCTTATCCACCTTGTAACTTCTCTGGATCTTACGGTTCTTGTGATTTCAAGGATTCTCCACAGAGAATTTCATCCGTCTGATTCTTCCCTCAAGAACCTCTGTGAAATGAACTAATGTCCCCTCGCCATGACCTTCCTTCTGCAAAGCAATTTCACTTCACCTCCCTTTGAATAATTCAAAGGCACTACCCCTTCTGAGCTTCTCTGACAACTTCAAATCACAAAATAACTCCTGCACGCACTCCTTGCGACAACCCTTCAATTACTTCTGGGTATTTGAACTCACGACTCTGTGCACCTTCTATGCAACAAAAGTCCTTCAATCTCTCAACCTTAGTTGATAAGTTCTAAGGTCTCGACCAGCTTGCGCACACCTTGTACAGCTTTTGTGATTTCCTTGCACTTCTAATGAGAACAACGATATCCCTCCTGAGATTTCAGAGATAAACTCTGAGCCTTCGTCAACGCACTCCTTGCAGAAGTTTCACTGCACTCCTTGCAGGAAAATCTCACTCAGGAAGAGAAACAATTGAAACTCATTCTCTTTCTCTCTCAGAATCTAAATATTCAACATGAAAACATACATTCACACACAACATAATACAATGCATGACAGAGAGAATAAGAAACTGTAAGCAAATCATTCAGCATGTATACACAGAAAACATCATAAGACCGTGAATCTGAATCAAAACTTCATATATTAATTCAAGCTTCTGTACATGGGTTCTCCTCTATAACTCTTCTGCTACAACTCTCTTCTTCTCTATGCTAATGTGCTTAACTGATCTAATTCTGATTGATACAAAGATACAAATATGAGGGTGTCTATAGTCGGTTTCCCTCCTATTCTTCTAAACTATCTAATCTCTAATTCAAACCTACCTACTTTCATTAAATATGCATAAATGCCTCTACCTCCTACAAATGAGAGCGAATCGCTCATGATCTATTTACAATACGCAAGTACGCTTTCTTTTAACCATTACATTAATGCTTCAAAAAAAATTTCCAAAACGTGTAAAACGTCTGTTTCACTTTCCAACTGTCTTATGCCTTCATGCTCGCTTGGTTGGTTGCTTGCGATGCTCCTGCATCAAAAATCCATTGAAAATATTGGTTCCGCCCTGCACACTTTGTCAGAGTATGAGGAACAACTTGAACGAGCTAGACTACTCCAAGGAGAATCAGTTAGACAGACAGATATGTCTGCTCTCTTGCAGCTGGTACAAGATATGAAAAATCGTATGATAGCTTTTGAGAGGAAGGGTATTGTCTCCCCTCTCACCCCTAGAGCTTCATCCTCTTCTTCCCTCTCCTTTTATAAGTCTGGTTGAAAATAATTTTCAGCCCAAGGCTATTATGCCTAGGAGTTGGTGTAACTTTTGTGAGGAACATCATGAAGAAACCACATGTGAGGTAAGGAAGAGTGCTAGAGACAAGATCTTTGGTAAAAGACCAGAAGCTACTATTGTTGTCCTAGATTTTTCTGAGCCAGAAGATGTCATGGTCATCAATACTAGGAACAAATAATATCCCCCAAAAGGAAAATTTGACCCTCCCCACAGTTCTTCTAACCCGAGTTCATCCTCAACCACTGTTGCGCCTCAGGTTCCTAAAATTCATGAAAGTAAAAAAATCATTCCTCCTCCCCCCTCTTCCCAATACAATATCTTGAATCAATTGGCCAAAATCAAAGCAGATGCAACCCTCCTAGACATGGTTGTCATTCCTGAACAACAGATGCATCTCAAACAATTCATGGAAGGAAAATATTTTGTTGTGGCCAATCTTTCTGAAGAGGTAAGTGAAGAGGATTCTTCTGTAAATAAAGTAGGTGTACATAACTTCAGATACCCTGTAAAAAATCCCCCTTTTTATATTTCTGTAAAGATCATGGATAAAATCACCCATTGTTGCCTCATTGATGGTGGTTCAGGCCCAAGTGTCATGTCGAATATTATTATGGAAGAGCTAGGCTTATCTTGTACAAACAAAAATGCCAGAAGCATGATTTCCTATAATAGTCTGCAACAAACAACCATAGGCAAGATTAAATATGTAACCTTGGTTTTATGCGCTCATCCTGAGATAAGGACAACCCTCAACATTCAGGTGATTGATATGCCTGTGAGAAATTATTCAATTATCTTGGGAAGAGATTGGAAATCCCTAACGGGTGGATACCTCTCGCTCGATGGGACACATTTATCCATTCCTCGGAATGGAAAGAACATCATAGTTCTTAGAGAGGGAAGGATTTCACCCTACATAGAGAATGTTTCACAATCTAACGTAAACTATGTCAAAGAAGACCTAGGAGTGTATTCCATATTCGTTGAAGAGGATAATATTCCTTTGGAAAGAATTGATTTAGAGGATGAATTATGGTGTATGCACTTCAATGGTTCACACTCTAATGAGGTTAACGGGGCTGGTATTATCTTGGTTTCCCCTGTAGGAAAGATTCATAATCTGTCATACAGGTTGGAGTTTGATTGCTCGAACAATGCCACTGAATTTGAAGCTTTTTTGTTAGGCATTTAGAACGCCCTTAATCTTGGTTGTGGTCACCTTTCATTTTTCGAAAATTCTGAGCTTGTTGTGAATATGATATGTAAGGCATGCTCTCCTAGAAACAAACTGATGGAACAATACTCCCAAACTATTTGGGCACTTGTCTATAATCTTCTATCTTTTAACATCACTCATGTTAGGAAGGAGTTAAATTCAATAGCTGATAGATTAGTTGTCTTTGCAGTCTCTCCTACTCAACAACTCTTGCCTGGCTGGCCTGATTGTGCCTTTCAATCCCTAGATCATTCACATATTCTTAATTATGTAGGATCTTGGAAGGCCCTCCCTGATTATGAGAACATGTGTGCTATCATCCAAGATGAACCTCTTAAGCCCGAGGAAATTATATCCACGAAGAATAATAAGATTCCTGAGGGATTGATTCCTCTTGAGAGTTCATTTTCATTAAGTGTTGGAGGCAATAAATAAAAGGAAGAGGAGTTACAACTGAAGGTCGTTGAATCCATCTCCATGAACTTTAGGACACCTGGGTCCTCATCAAACGTTAAAATAAATGTCCAGGGTTCTGATAAAGAAGAGATAGAGTCTGTTGAGTTACTTGGTGGATTTCGAAGGGTTTTTGCTTGGTTTAACATGGATCTTCGTGGTTTTGATCCAAGTCTTGTTCAACATACTATGAAACCAGCTAGGAAAAAATGAAGACTTGTTAACTCTACACTAGAATCAACCTTTCGAGAATAATTAAAAGAATTCTCAAGGACTGAAATGTTTCTTTTTTTCCACCCTGAATGGGTTTCCAATTGGGAACATGTTTTGAATATCACCAATAATATTAAAACATGCGTTAGTCTTCGAATTTTCAGGCAGAAAATTATGAGAAATCCTTTCCCTCCTCTCAACATGAAAATTTTTCTGCAACTGGTTGCAGAGTTACACTTGGATCCCTTACTTGACCGTTTGTTTGGTTACAATAAAATCAAGGTAGAAGAGGCAAATGTTCGCAAAACCACTTTTATTACTAATTACGATACTATGTCCTACAACTGTCTGCCTTATGCTTTATTTGATACAAGTATCGACTTAAAAGGGCCTATACACACAAATTTCTATGAGTTGGTCAATCTCCATGCTTATCTTGAAAATTTAATCGTATTCGTCAAAAGGCTGATGGTTATGTCGGAATTTCAAGTGTTGGGTCATTTCCAGATTACTTTTGTCTTTGACACTAACTCAATTTTTTTAAATGAATTACAGAGACAATGGTTTTCCCACATCACTAACAGTCCTTGCTTGAAGTATTACGAGGGACCAGCGTGAAAATTTCTTTTGATGATTGTATTCTTCTGTATACTAGTAGTTTAGCTATGTTTTCAATTTTGTGCTTCTTTTTTTGCTTTACAGATTTCTTCTTTTTGAGTTGAATTTTTGTTGAGTTTTATTTCCGTCTTTTACTTCTGTTGTTTTAATTTTTGCATTTTTACTTCCATTGTGATTTTGTCTTTTAGTATTTGGTCAGGTTATATTGTTGGATCAATTCTTCCACATTGACACTCCTGCAAAAGCATTGTTAGTCAATAGTAGTTGAGCTTACACAACTGTTATGATCTCTCCTCTGAAGGGCCTTGAATTTGTTACATATTTTCACTGCTATCTTACAAGGAATTGGTTGTTTCTTGCTTCTTCTTTCCATTTCTTCATCCATCGAGGTCTTAAGAGAAAATATATAAGTATTCCTCTTTCATGTTGAGAGAATTTTACAATCAAATGATTATGCATATAGTGGTAAAACCCCTCATACTTAACACTTTTCATGAGTTATTCCCAAATTCTCGGTCACCTTTCCATTAAATCCGCTCACTTCCCCTGTTGCATAATCATTCGAGTTACATCCTTTTGAGTTTCCTATCCTTGGTCTGTGAAAACATGAGTTCTGAGTTCTAATCTGTTAAAAACAAATTTCCCTGTGGATTCTCTTGTTTGTTGACGATTGAAAACGTCAACGTAATTTCGCCCGCAAAGTGTGTAATGTCCCCATTTTGGGACATTATAACATTACAACATTTCAGAGTGTTATGCCTACCCGAGTAGCCAAATAGGGGTGACATAGAGTTCAAGATATATTGAGGGGTTTATTTGGGCCCGAATTGCATCATTCATCATTGGGATCCATTCCGCACAACTTGGCTTTGGTTTCGTTGCATTCCGATGATTTCCGTAATTTTGTGTTATCATGGGTCATATCTTAATTAAATTCACTAAGAAGGTCATAATGGGCATATTACTTGGAGAAACCTCTTAGTGTGATAGCTCATCGGAATCGGGAATAAGAGAACTACATGATAAGATGATGAGAAGTGATTTTCAATGGCCGGAGAAGCCATAAGGATGGATAAATCACTTTTTAGAGGTAAAATGGTTAATTAATTAATTAATTAAGTGATTTAATCAAGGAATAATAAAATAAAGTAAAAGTCACTTGGAGGGAAAAGGTCAACAACGAATTAGGGTTTCAGCAACGAATTAGGGTTTAAAAAAGATATAAGAGAAGGGTTAGCGACCTAATTCATCATTATGCAAATTATGACTTGTCATTGAGGAGAAGAGGCGCATCTCATGAGAGATAGTTCAGTGGATTCCAGGAGGAAGACGCCAGTGGCTAATTTCGGTGTTGAGACACACACCCTAGTCATTAGGAAGATCATTCAGGTCTTCCATCATTCTTCAGTAGCAGTTACACATTGTTCAATAGCAAGGGCGCATTCATCCAGAGTGAGGGCACAACTTTTGAGAGGGTTTTTAGTCGACTTATCCCATCCAGGGAGAATTCCGAGATTTCCCTCTGACCCATTTGAGAGGAGGGAAATACACATATTTTTCTTGGTTCCTCATCAGATTCTGACAGAGGAATCAACTGGGATGCATTATCCAAACTTGGACGTGCGACACTTTTGGCGGGCACATTTGGGGTTCCAGAGCGAGCATCAGACCATATTCAGGGGAACCCTTCCAACCCATTTCCCAGTAGACCAAGGCGGTCATTTTGGGACATATCTCGTCCGATTATGATGGTGGAATCACTAGGACACATTTTTCCAGAAGAAGAGGGGTGCATTCCCCCAGGGGTATCCATCTGGGGTCTAGATTCATCAGCAGATGGATCCGACATATACCAGTACTGAGGACTAGAGAAGGGTGCATCATTTGGGACAGTTTCTAGGCCATTTCGAGAAATATATCTCCCAGGGAGAACTTTCCATACTTCCAGCAGTTACCATCAGAGCTACCATAGTCCCAACACATCCATTGATTTTGTAGTGCTCCCATATTCCGGGTATTATCTTTTAGTTGCTTATTTTTATTTCGGCTAAGATCCTTTGTCTGTTGATCTAGTTGAGTATTTTCATTTTATTTAGCCGCATTCGTCCATTTTGTAATCCACAGAGATATCATAATACAAACTTTGCAGTCCTTTGTCGCATTTATTATTTGTATGATCATTTATATGTTGTAAACCATTGATCCTACACACACATTAGCAGTGTTTCCTAGACTAGCCAAGTCAGGAACATTACAAAGTGTTGCTAAAGCCTATTATTATATAAGGATAAATAATACTAGTAGGTGGGATCCCCTTGAGATTTGAAGATCAGATCTGTTCATTTTCAATGTTATGATGATGTGCTACTAAAGTTTACATGGTTGATGAGGATATGGTTGTCATTGATATCAGTTAAAGCTTTGAGATATTGTTCCTTCATGATACTACAACCTGTTATTCATTTATGGTATTTGTTCTTCTCGCACCTGCACAACATGGATGATTTTATGGGCTAAATTTCGCTCATGGGATAATTGTCCATGGTTTTTCCAAAAACGAGATTCGCTATTTTAAAAATGATTCGCCCAAATTCTATAAAATAAAATTATTTTACCTTAAAAATTGCCAAAATTTAATAAAAACTATATAAAATACTTAGAAATTTGAATATTTTTAAAAAAATATCACCAAACATTTATAGTTGACATATGAAGGATTAGTAACATCTACCAAGGATTCTACATTTTAAAACAAATTTCCATCATTAAAATCATCCATGTTGCACAACAAATATGCTAGTGAAAATTGCAGAAAGGCATTTCGAGGAAAAGCAAAATACTATATCTAATGCAAAAGAGACCTAGCTCTGCGATACTATATGCATGAAAATACTTATTGATAGTGGTTAAGTCGTAGCTAACAAGAACATGATTATAAAATTGTGTTAAATTACATTTTTTCATATTCATATGGTGGAAATTTTGGTGGAGCACTTTGGCAAGGTGACAATGCAATGGTTATGCATTGATTAATGGAATCGGTAGCTGATATACATATGTTATAACATTGGTGGCTCATGGAATTGATGGATTGCATTTTTTTATGGTGATTATGCTATGTTTTAGGTTGATGTTGATCACACTATTTGGTGATGATTCTATACATGATCGTTTAGATTGTGTAGTGGTCAAGCGATTTATTTGAGTTATATCGAGAGTGTAAACATGGGTGGTGAATTCGGCAAAGTGAATGAAAATGGTTGAATTATTATGTGGACTTGGATTATGTTATGGTTTAAATGTGTTGATACTATTGATGCATTGGTTGATTAATGGTTTTAATGGAAGGCTCATTGGCATGTACTGTGGAGTAAATGAAATATGGGTGGAGGCGAAGTGCATTTACTGCACGTCACCTTTACCCTTCCCGTTGGTCACCACCCTAGTCGGACTATTCTTTGATATTCTTGTTGTGTTCACGCTCCGTATTTTTAGCAGGGTGAAACCGTTCGGCCACCTCTCGTCTTAAGGATTTCAATTAATAGGTATGTCTCTTTTGGCCATTCTTGACTTCACTTTGGTTATGAAATGATTTTGGCTCAGTTGTGTGGGTTTGTGTTTGTCCCGAGTGTTGTAACTATGTGGAATTTTGGATTTGAAATAGATGGTTCTACTTATATCAGTTTAATCTTGTTGGATTGTTAGTTTTCCTGGGTGATAGTTCTTTATTACCACTGCGTGTTGGTTGAAGGGTTTTGTTTAAAATCATGGTTGGATGATTGTCTTCACGGTTATTGGGTTTAATTAAGAGCCATGTTTTCTTGTTTCATCCCTGTCAAGGGACTGTCTCCCATCCACAAGCATCATAGCCCTTGTGCATACACCTTTGTCCTCAAAGTCTCACTGAAGTTAGTTTCATTCCTCCTGTGAAGTCTATTGTGAAAATCCTTAACCCTCCAGGTTGGAGTGGCATAGGGAAACTGTCGAGGTTGTCAAGTTGTTTCCAGTTATTGTGGTCTATTACCTTGAATACAGGCTCACCCATGGGTCGTATAGAAATATTGTTAGTATGGCATCCTATCACTGCCTCTGTGATAATAGTGTGAGCCTTGCATTGTCAATTTGTGCTTATAAAAGTTCACAGTCACCCGCCTGATGTCAAAGAACTTAGTTATTTTTGTTGAAAGGGCCTCTGCCTGTTTCGATTGGATGTGTGGGTATGCACAACTACCATGGCTCATTCAGTTGATTGATTTTTTACCATAGTGGAAAATGGTTGGTTGATGTACAATCACTAGTTTTGCACTTATGGTGTTTTGGTTGATGACTGACATTGGTCACAAATGCTTAAGAGTTTCTCACACAGGTCACATTCTGTGTATGGTGTTTTGCAAATGAAACATGGGGCATGATAACTAAGGTTTCCCTGGGCCGAATGATAATCGAATTGGATAACATAAGAGGCATATCCATGACATCCTTGTGTTGTTGGTTGATAAGCCTGAGTGTGCACAGTTTGATTGAATCATGGTGTGACTTAAACAAACCAAACACTTATTAATGCGCATAGCCTCAACACGATATGTTGAGTTATTATCATGACTGTGTGGATGTTGTGATAAATGGAAATATGGCATTATGGATTTTGGATAGCTGCGCTCTGTGGGCAGTGTGGATAGTTGTTCTTATACTCAATGATATCCTCGGGATTTTAAGCATGTTATTTATTGCAAATTGACCACTGTTGATGATAGGCATGTTGGTTATTTGGTTTAGCTTTTAAGTCACATTGAGTTGTTTTGTTTATAGTGGCATGGTTACATTGCCTTGGAATTTTACTCCTACATAGCCTGGGTCTAAATGGTGATTGTTGGTTGTATAGTCAATTGTCATTTTAGTCGTGGCATGTGAGGTTTCAATTATTTTGATCTTTCTATTGCATATATACATATGAGAACGAACATCATTTCAGATCTTGATTGGCTCTATTACAGAAGTAGTGACTTCATTTTTTTTTTTTTTTGGGAAACACTACTTTCAAATATAGACATGGATTGGGGAAATGTATGGCAGTGGTGGATGTTAATGATTACAGATTGAGTGTTGTTGTTGACTATTATAAAATGAAGAATGTGCAAATAAAGGGAACATAACCTCTTACAAATGGTGTGAAACACTTCTGTTTTGTAATGGCACTATGTTAGATATTAATGGACAGTGAAATTAAGCAAATACACAGGAATTAGTTCTCAGTCATCTGATTGATGGTTGATGCATATTTTTCTTACTGCAAAAGACGTTATGGATTGCTTGATTAATCTCATGAACAGTAAACATTTTTTTTCCCTCATTATCTCACTTTCCACTAATTACAACCCCCTCACATATCCCAGATTCATTTTGTTCACTCCATGTTTTGATATTGATTATAGCTAAGAGAATTTGTGTGTTAAGTGGATGAAGTGGCAGTGTCTTGAGTGTATTGCGGTAAGGTTTTCTGGGTTGATTTACAGTTGATTGTTGTTGTCATTGAGCAGTGACCATTTATTCTCCCCTTTCATTATATCATATTTTCACTCATTACAAACCCCTCACATATCCCAGAACATTGTTTCACCCCCCTGCTCGTTGATTAATGTTAGAACAATTTGTATGGATTGGATTGCATGAGCCTGTTACATTTTGAGCCAAATCTATTTC
>ML788842.1:572473-587221 GCA_009831015.1 Picea engelmannii
GTTGTAGCCACCTTCCGGTTGTAGCCGGAGAACATTGGGGGTTGTAGCCTCCTTCTGGTTGTAGCCAGAGAATTGGGGAGTTGGAGCTTCCCTCAGGTTGTAGCCTGAGAAACTAGGGGGTTGGAGCCTCCTTCTAGTTGCAGCTGGAAAACAAAGGAACTTGGTGCTTCCAATGAATGTAATTCTTCAAGACATATAAGAAAAAGCATTCCATGGTTTTCTCCCGATTTGGGTTTCCATTTAAAACATTGGTGTACTGTGTATGTGTGTGATTGTTTATTTCTTACTGCTCATTATTGGATAATAATTCTACATTGATATAACATTTGAAGAAAAATGATTATAATTACGCTATTACTGATCCACCCCCCCTCTCAGTAATCCAACAGTGTTTATGTGCTCACTTTTAGGGCTGATCTGTAAATATTGGTTGGGTCAACCTAAACATTTTGGCTGGGTTGTCTGACCAAAAATTTCATATCTCCTCATTCCTAAGGAGTTAGAGGGAGTTTCATATACCGTTAGAAAGGTATCAGAATAATATTTCCAACCATATAAAATATGTTCCTATTTGAGCTAGGTATTCATAGTAAAAATTCCTTCAAATATAGGGTATCCAAACTGGGCATCAAAAATCCAAAAACGATATTTCTAACAATCTCCATCTTGCAATGTTTATCTTGGACTCTGCAGGCTCCCCATATCTTTGACATCAATTAAAATAATATTTCCAATAGTCGTAAGAGAATATTGCATAGCTCATCGAACTTAAGGTCAACATTAGTTGTGGTGATGGTCAAGGTCTCAATAAAGTGCTTGTAATCACATGGTAAGATTTTCAATGTGATTACCACCATGTCCTCTTCTTCCATCTTCCAACCAATGGTGAACAATTGTTCTATGATATCCTTCATATTGAGTAAATTTTCTTGTAATGATGTACTCTCGTCCATTGTGATTGAAAAAACATATTCTTTATTAAGAAGGATATTCCCTTCCATGAAGTCTCATGCAACTCTTTCAAATGCTTCCAAATATTTGTTGAAGTCTTCCTTCTCTGCACCCGAAGAATCATTTCATTGTTAACAGACAACTTAAGCAACATTATTGCTTCTTTGTCTCACTCATCAAGTTTGTTCTGGCCTCTACTTGTAAATTGTGCCTGGGTATCATTACCTAGGATGATAGAAGCCAAGAACATGTATCGTGATATATCCAACATACGTTGTTTCCATGTATTGTAGCTCTTGCTAGAAAACCTATAGTTTCCTTCCAACATGATGTTGGGTAAAGAGGCCATTGGTACAAATCACAAATGTAAAAATAGACACTAAAATAGAGTAAATTGGTGAAAATAGCTATTCTTCCCTCCATAAATCTACAATCTTGGAGCAAGCACACCTGGATACCATCTCTAAACAACAATAGTATCCATGTATCACTTAAAAACATGTATTTTTTTTATAAATCTAGATTTTAAAACTGAAAATCAATCGATCTTGGTTTTTAACGATCCCAAAACCATTTTAGTCTTTGATTTATAATGTTGGAAATACCTCTATCCATATTTATAAAGAGTAGTCCCTAGGTCTTTACGCTTTCACAGATTTGCTAGTACCCGGACTGTTGAAGTCATAAGAGTGGAAACCTTATCTTTCAAAGGCTCGAGACTTTTGATACACCTTGGATAATTTTGGGCTCTGATACCATATAAAAATAAAATTAACACATAAAGAAAACAAATATTGCATTATAATGAGAAAGCGAAAGCTTTCTTATAAAGGGTTACAAGCTAGTCGAGTCAATCCACTTTATGAATGATGGATAAACTGCGCAACACACTAAATTCAAATAAAGCATAAAAGTATAAAATAGCCTAAAGTCGAAGTGAACATTATATCTGATATTTACTTTAACATCATCAAGTATTGGGTGGAATCCTCATTTTCTTGAATGCCTACATGAAATGATAAGCATCCCATACTTGTTTTTTTGAATGAAGTGTACAACATTTCATTCTCTTCAATTATGCATTTCATAGTATACCATTCTTGAATAGATACATAATACTCTAAAATTCTTAAAGGTGGTAATGCCCTTCAATGGTCACATTAGTACTATGATTTCACATGATTTTTGGATGTGTCGATGTAGTTAGTGTAAGAGTATATAACTAGTATTTTATTTTGTTTTTGTTGTCTTTATGCTTTCTTGTTTTAAGTCATTTGCCTTATAATTGATTCATAGTGTAATACTATTGCTTTACTTTAGTTTTAAGTTTCAATTTCTTAGGAGTTTCTTGTTTTATTTCGTTTAGCTTTCCCTTAAGGTAGCTAACTTGTACTCATTAGTTTGGTTTTAGTGTATTGGTCTTATGATTGCTTTTGTAGAGTAGTTTGCTCATAATGTTTTAAATTCATGTTTTACTTTCCGATTTGATTTTCATTTACATGAAGATTTGATTACTACGACTTTTATTAAGTTTTGTACTTTCCTTGAATTCACCATTTTGCTCATTCAGTTTTAACCTTCAACATGCATCAATATTTTGCACATAGAGGTCATGCCTTGCAAACTACACATGTTTTTGTTTGGTTATGATCTTGAAGGAAGATGATGTTGAATATGAATCATGGAGATTGTGAGAAAGGTTCAAATAATGGTTGGACCTAGAACATTGTGAGTGATTAACCATTTGATTGTTTTTGCACTTTAGTTTGGAATTGATGATTCAACTTGCCGAAGGAATCCATTCATTTACACTAAATTAGTTGGTCATGTGAAAGGTGAAAACTCAGAAGTTCCAAGCTAAAAACTAAAGCATGGTATTTTAATATCTATGCTTTGAAAATCATCAATAAATCCCAATATAAGGTAATCAACCCCCATCAAGATCGTAAAGGGTCGTTGCTTCCCTAGTCCATAAGTTGCTAAAGAAACATATATAAAGAAAAGGACAAGAAAGGAAATACAATTATTGGCAAGGTCATGTAGATAATATCCACCAAGGCCATGGATGCCTAAATGATATTGAACCAAGGTATGTGATGTCATGGTGACTCCATCAGGAGTATGTACACTTGTAGGTAGTGAAGCAACACCTAAGGGATACTATATTCATTTCTAAGGAAAATATTTTTATACCAAATGCAAATAAGGCTTATTATTATGATTCTAGTTGAGATCGTTGTATCTTGCCATAAAGGAAATAAATCCCATAATTTTTTTCTTTTAGTAGAGTTGATGATTTTCCAAAAATGGATCGTAGGAGTAATCATTGATTCCCTTGTAAGAAATAGTTTCATAGTGACCCACTCCATGTAAACACTCTTATTTTTATAAGGAGAAAATGTAATCTTCTTACTTCTTGATTCATAGCTTAATTGTTTCTTGACTCCATGTAAACACTCCTATTTTTATAAGGAGATAATATAATCTTCCCACTTCTTGATTCATAGCTTAGTTTCTTGTAGAGATTCATGGATTCGCCCAATGTGTCACCATTTGTTGAGGCTTGGACTAGCCCAAAGTCATGCTATGGTCCAAGGGGGGCATATATAGGGTTAAATATATGATATGACCCAAAGGGGAGAATATATGGCAATAAATGTATATGTAATGTGTAAATATATATGTAATAGGGTCAACATTAAAGTAAAGGGGCCTCATGTGTAGGTGTGAATAGGTATATATAGAGATTGTGTATTCATTATTGAGGAGATGTGAATTGTGATGTATGAATGTAATTGGGTATTTGGAGGAGGTTATACTATTATTTAAGGAGTTGTTCTATAAATTATCTATCTTGGAGTTGTGCTCCACACTCACATTCTATACATGGTGTGTACTTTTGTTCTATTATGATATTTTAAGCATTTGGAATGTAAAATTTGGTATCAGAGCATTGATTCTAGGGTTTTTCTTCTCCAAACAAGTCATCATAGAATTTTCAATATAACTGTTTTTGGGGGATGATTCAGATAATGAAACTTGGAGGTTATTTAGTAGACGTATTAAGGTATATTTGGTACAAATTTTATCTTCTGGGTCATTATACTTTTAGAGATATATCTTGTGGAAGATAGGGTTTTTTAACTAATTTGATAACTAGTCTCAAACATGTGTTTCGGGAAAACAATCATATCTTCTTTAGAGAGGATCCGAATTCAGTGACACTAGTTTCATTTGAAAAAGGATAGTCCATAGTATTTATGGTAAAAATTTCAGAAGCATGTATTAAATATTGGACACATGGCATTTTGTACAAGTTTGCTCTCCAAGAAAGGCCAAAAATCAACAAGGCTTGGGAAAGTTACCATAACTTTCACTTGGCACATAAAAATTTTGTTAGACCTATGGCAATGCGAAAAATACATATAGGAGTACTACATGTTGGAATTTCAAACTGAGAGGGACCAAAATTTCATAAATACATTAGAATGAAGGCCGACCAAAAGGACAAACTCCAAATCATAGTTTCAAAGGTATGTTCACTTAAAACTATCATAGCTTTTGATTGGGATGTCCAATTGAGCTTATTCAAAAGTCATTGGAAAGACAAAACATAGAATATTATATTGGAATAAGGATTATAACTATTTGAGTTCATTATTCCTAATATATTGAGGTTGTAAGTTGAGGTTTGGGTTAGAACTTAATTAAGCATCAATGGTAATGCCTAAGTTTAGTGGAGATGAATATAAAGATGAAATCAATCTCAGGGAATGGTTGAGGATGATAAATAAAATTGTTTTTAATCCTTTTACAATAAACAATTTTCTTAACCAGTGAAGCTTTCAAGTAGTGGAATAGCCTTGATAAAGGCATTAAACTCTCCCCCACATGGGAAAATTTTGAAAAACTCTTCTCAAATAAATGGATGAAGGATACAAAAAGGGAGGAGATGTATAAAATTCAAGAGGAGTTAAAAGATGAAAATGAAGAGATCAAGAAGAAGGATGATGAGCTATCTAAAATACGAGACCTTAATGAAGAACTTGTCAAAGAAGTTCAAAAATTAAAACAGGGAATGAGTAGTAAAGGGAAGTGGGAAAAGGATGAGGCAAGGAAAGAATTGAAAAAGAAAGATGAATAAATATGTAGATTATGAAGACATAATAAAAAAACTATTGGATGAGGTTAAGAGGTTGAAAGAAGAAAAGAAGCATTGTCAAAATCAAGAAAAATAAAGGATATTAGGTGAACAATCTACCAAAAGACTTGAAGGGGAAATTTGCAATAAGGTTGAGGAATCCCTAAATATTGATGAGGTAAAATTAGAAATGAAAGCTAGAATTGAAGAAGGACGTCAAAATTTGATAAATGGGGTGACATTGCAGCTTCAAAAGGAGAAAGAAAAAAATATTCAAGAAGGTCACCATAAGAGACTTGAAGAAGTTGAACTTCATCTAGAGGATGTACATGCCAAATATGATGGTATTATCTCCAAGGCTAGAGTAATCAAAGATAAAGCAAAGAGGATAGAGGATGTCATTGTATTTGAAAATAAGATAGATGAAATGCATGTGCAGAGTGAAGGAAAACTGTCAAACGTAAAACCATTTCGACACCCTCATTACTAGGAAAGATTTCAAAGAAGACAAGAAGTTCGATATCAACATTATTAAGGAAGAAGATGGAATACTTATCAATATTCATGGAACAAGGCATCACAAAACCGTTATTCAACAAGATATTATCATAGACCAACATCTACTACAAATTGGAAAAGCTTCAACAACAATACTACAAATCAAGGGAAAGAAAATTATGCAACAACCTGCCACTAAGGATTACGACCAAAAATAATTGATTTGGGATGGTTGGATCATCATCAATGAAAATAATAAGGCGGGAACATAATAAAATCATATTACTTGGTTTCATCATATGTGAAGCCTTTAATTGCAAAGCTTTGGGGATAAAGCTTTTTGAAGGAGGGCATTATGTTATGATCCAAGGGGGGCATATATAAGGTTAATATATGATATAATCCCAATGGGGGAATATATGGGGCTAAATGTGCATGTAATGTGTACATATATGTGTAATAGGGTTAGCATAATAGTAAAGGGGCCTCATGTGTAGGTGTGAATAGGTATCTATAAATATCATGTATTCATTATTGAGGAGATGTGAATTGTGATGTATGAATGTAATTGGGTATTTGGAGGAGGTTCTCCTATTCTTTAAGAAGTTATTCCATAACTTATCTATATTGGAGTTGTGCTCCAGGCTCACATTTTGTACATGGTGTGTATTTCCGTTATCTTATGATATTTTAAGCATTTGGAAAATAACAAGTCCTTAGACTTGGTGACCCCCCTTTTTACACTTTATTTTGAGCTTTTTCATCAATGTACATTTCTTCACTCATTTTACTTGTAATTTATTGCAAATGCTTGCATGTTTTGGGGTTGTGTCTTGTTACCACACAAACTTTCACTTCTTGAGATAAATTACTAAAGCTCAAGTGCAACCTTGGTGGAACTAAAGGAGGCCACTGTCACCTCACCAACCCTCTTCTTCACTTTAGGTTGGCTCTTCTCCGACTTAAGGAGGGATTCCCTATGATAATATTGTTGGGATTTAGGGAAAATGGTTTCAAGGTTATATGAAGAGAAAATCAAACAAAATGGTTTTGACTTTGATTAAGAAAATAAGAGTGATGGAAGGACTGGAAACTAGTGCATTTTCCTTGGGCATACGGGGTCAACTAAGACTCCTCCTTCAAAAATTACAAGTGAAACCAAGATGATGATTAGAATAGTCCACTACATACCCTAAAATATCACCCTAGTTGCCTCGTGAACTTCAGGAAGGTCAAAGAGAAAATATTCACTAGAATTCTTCCAATATCTTTGAGAATGGTTTTACCAAAGAAGGTAGAAGAGGGAGCACCACCACCACTAGAGAAGTGCTTCAGATTTACAACCATCCAAGATAAATTACCAGAAGGATATGAAGATACCACTCACCAATCACCTCACACACAAATCCATTCATCCATTGAACATTCATTCATTGGTAAGCATCCACAAAATAAAATCTTCATGAGAGTGCTCTAGCTAACCTGTTAGCGATCAAAATGCACTGGTTTTTTTAGAGCGTTTTTATCTCTCTCTCTCTCTTTGTTTTACTCATTTTTCTTATCAGCATTTGGCCAGTATCTTAAATCTTCACCTTCATCCAACTTGTGGGTAATCACTTTAGCTTAGCATCCTTTGATCTTCTCCTCTTAACCTGCATTACAAAAACACATAAATTGTTACATTTTCTAAAACCTATTCTTAAGACAAATCCCTAATTCATAACCACATGCCTAATTCACAAGCTATGAGTCAACTAAGAATCAAGCTGTGAGTCGAGCTATGAGTTGATCCACAGTTGATATATCAAAGCCATGTATTAACTCATAAGCCATTCCATGAATCAAACTATATGCTTATCAAACTCTCGTGTCATGTCCACATGCCATATCGACAGATCATCTCTGCCCCAAAGGCCAAACCCATATTGTGTGTCAAACTATATGCAGAAGTCAAAGTTTAAATATTCCAAGCTAAACTCCGTATTCCACCCGTCATCCACAAAATACACAAGCCACGCAATTACCATTGAGCGCCAAGCCCTCCTGCAAACTATTAGCATCATATTACAGCTGTATGAATGTTGTGAAGCAAATACAGAATTAAACATAATGCTCCCATGTGTATCTTTAATCCCAGGTGTTACGGAAGAGCCATAATTTATGCATACATGTTATGATATTGCGTAGAAGGAGATTGTAGGTGCCCCGATCTGTGTGATAAGGGTTCTCAACAGCTCGTAGCTGCAGAAGAAGATTGTAGGTGCCCCGATCTGTGTGGTAAGGTTTCTCAACAGCCCGAGCTACGATGAAGAGCCAACATTGATGCACATGATGTTTGCAGACATTAAAATGATGAAATCCCAGTTTCTGGGCATCCAATCTTAAACGCCTCGGCTCTGGAGTTTGTGAACTTTTCCAAATCACTTGAACAATCATCTGTATCAAGTGCTTACGAGCATCAAAAGGCCCCTTTTGCATGCATTATCATTTCTTCCAGTCGAAGGGGTTTCATTCTTGCAGAAGCAATGCTCTGAAGATGCTGGGCTATTTGGTATTATTGGTCTACTTCGTGTGCACTGCCTTCTTGGATATTATTATAGCGGACTCAAATGCTTGGCACCCATAGATGTTAATCAGACAGGTGTCTACAATTCTGTGATTGAAAGCCATATCACAACTATTTATTATTATGGATTTGCCAACCTTATGTTGAGAATGTATGTTGAAGCAATACGGGCCTTCAATCAAGTTCTGTTGTATATAGTAAAAACTTAAAAATTCCATGAAAAATCTCCACAGTTTGATCAAATCCTGAAGAAAATGAACAGATGAATGTTCTATTGGCTATATGCCTCTCTATCTGTCCATAAATGAAGCTCGTTGAGGAAAATGTAAACAAACAGCTGAAAGAGAAGTCTCGAAAGAAGATGGATTACAACAGAAAATTGGTGTAAATGTGGCTTTGCAGTCTTTTACAGGCCACACAGGTCCTTCCTGTACTCTATCTGGAAGCACATAATATGGTGGTTACTCCAAAGGAGCACAGAGTACACAAGTATGGGTATCATGCAGTATGGATTGTACTGTTTGTGTGTGGGATTTGGAGGGTGGAAGTGTGCTTTCATTAACTACAGAAGGTTCCTGAGAATGGAAATCCAGATGCATTATTGTTAGCTTTGAATTTCATGACAAGTATGGGTATCATGCAGTATGGATTGTACTGTTTGTGTGTGGGATTTGGAGGGTGGAAGTGTGCTTTCATTAACTACAGAAGGTTCCTGAGAATGGAAATCCAGATGCATTATTGTTAGCTTTGAATTTCATGACAAAATCCTTTCAGAGATGAGAAATCTATGTAAAATGCTATCACATGCATGCAATCTAAGTGACCTATTTACACCAGAGCATATGCTTATTTTCTTCCTGCATTGAAGGAAACATCCTTTTGTTGTCATCGAATTCATTCTATTTGGCAAGTTCTAGTAGATATTTTGTTTGTAGATCTGGCAATGACTCAAGAATGATAGGTTGCACATACTTGCAAATTGGGGGATTTTCTTGTGCTGGCCCAGGTCACTATAAAATTGCAGGGAGAGAAATCTAAAGAACATTGAGTTTTTGATGAAACAACAGTTTTGCATATGGAGGGTTTCCTTTTTGACCAAGACAGAACTTTCACCAGCGCAAAAGGAAGAATTATAACCAGTTAGTTGATGAAAAGCAGAGCTTTCACCAGCTAATTAGCAGATCGAAAGAAGAAATAGTTGGTGAAACTACAGAAAGCAAATTTTGGAAAGTTAAGCTGGAGCAAAGAGATTCTGGAGGGATTAAAAGGATATGGGAGTATCAAAGGATTAACCACCAAATCAAGAAGTATTCGGCATCAAAGATTCGTGGAGGTTTAGATTCGTGGAGGTTTTTGCGACCAAATGTTAAATTTGGTCAACTAAAGTTTTGGGTTATAGCTGTTGAAATATTTCCAGATATAGAAGACATGTGTCTTTACCCTCCACGACACATCAGAGTCATACACATCAGAGTCATACAAGTGATGAAGACCAAATGTCAAATATTAACAAAGAAGACAGTTCGAGTGCTAGAAACTAGTTCTTTGATTATCCATTTGTATTTAGTCAGTTTTACTTTCTATATTTAGATATACAGATCCAATTTTTCAGGATCTGAATACTGTATTGTAAGGCTATAGAGCCAAAAACATTTGGAGCACCAAGGGGTTCAATCTGGGATACATTTGGGCTCATGTACTTAGACTCTTATCTTGATATGAATCACAGTCTTCTTTTGCTACCAATGTCAAATTTGTTCATGTGTTGCATTACTCTGTACTTTGATTCAGTTTAGCTCAGCTTTTAAGAACTGCTATCTTCTTATTTAGTTCATGAATTTGAATTAAAGGATCCCTTACTATCTTGTATGACCTTGCATGTTAATCTACTTGGTTATCTAGATTAGTGTTCTTCATACTCTTTTCAATTACTCTGTCTGATCATTGATTTCTAAAAGCACTGTCTTATTCGAATGCATGATAAGTTGTTCTTCTCATTAGCTATTGAGTTATCCCATTGTTCCAAGCATACCAAATTTACCATATTCTTAAGTTACCAAGCATCTTTAGTTTACAACCCTAAATAGTTCCTTGGAGTGATAACAAATTGGCGTCGTTGTCGGGGAGAGGAGATTGAAGCTCAACTTCTTTGGGAGACGACAAGATCCAGCTTTGATGATAGACAAAGTCTGGACATATATTCGGTTGTAATCATCTATCCGGGGACTCCATGAAGGACGGATTCAGTGGCGACTCCACAAAATTCATATGTCAAAAGCGTTTTCTGCTCTTTTGGCTCGGAGGTTTGCACCTCTCAATTTTTCTTCAGTTCCTGGTTTCCCACATCCAGTACCTGATATGTCGGAATGGGGAGATTTTCTGCCTAGCTTCAAAGAGAGCAAAGAAGACAATCCTGCAGAACACCTCCTCAAGTTTCATGAGTGAATGGATCTATTAGATCTACATCATGAAGATGTTCGTATGAAGATGTTCATGTTTTCATTGTATGGTGATGCACGTCAGTGGTATTTTTCTTTACCTCTTTCCAGCATTTCATCATTGAAGGATTTTCACAAAGCATTCACTGAGCACTACAAAAGGTATTTTTCAGATGAGTTTGCATTTGATAATTGTTGTGATCAATATGAATTACATTGTAAGCTTGAAGATCTAAATATAGAAATATCTCTCCCTCATAATATGCCACAGCCCGTAAATGATCTTCAAGATGTTGTGTTTTCCCATCAACATGAACTACAAATGGATAATAAAGAAACTGAACGCTCTCTTACCATCCTTAATTCTGATTGTTATGAATTGGAAGAGATGGTTTCTTTAGCTACACAGCGAGATGATCATAAATGTATACATGATGTGGTTAATGATAGCTTTGAAGAGTATGTTGCAATAGGGGACATCTATCATTGTAACCAAGATATCGGCGATCTTCGGGAGGATAACTATAGCATTGATGCTTTTGATATTGTATCAAATGCATCTACTGACTTAGGTTGTCATGAAGATGAGATTGTCCCCTTTGAAAACCCCAAAGATGATTATTAGATTGACACATTAGCAGGTGACGGTCTCAGATCTGCAGCAGATTCTAAAGGCAACCATCAGCTTTTTGATTTGCAGACCAAGGCAGTTTTCAGCAGATATGAGGAGGAAGGTGAAGAACAGAAAGTTTTTGATCAGCAATTGAGTTTGTATTTTCATTTGACAGAGGAAGAACAATCTGCATTCAGTATTGATATCAGTGAAGACAACAAGCAGCAGGATTTCAGTTCTCAGTTGGGATAGCAAGAAGACTTCCAAGGAAGACATCTATCTACAAACAGAGAGCCAGTATTGGAAGGGCAGTCATTTTTCATGAATCAAAATGCTTTTGATCTTGATTTTAGAGACCCGGTGGCCGATTTGATAGAATTACTTATTTCAAACCCTAATAAAGTTCTAGATTTCATTCATTCATCAATTTCCACGGGTGAGTATGTCTTTTTGAAAGCTTATTTACTACTGCTGGTATGTTTCAGTTATTTTCTATTAAGCAGTGATAGAGATAAAGTCATCACGGTTTCGAAGTTGCTCAAGTGGTTGTTATGGACATCTGCGTTTACCTAACCAAATTTTAGATTTGGTTAGCAGTAGGGATAGGCAGAGGAATAAGCTCGCCATACGAGCAGTGAGATCTTTTTCAGTTGTTGATTTCACGAATAAACAAGAAGCTGCATGCAAGTTACAGGTTTGCAGAGGCACAGTTGCACAGGCCGGATGACTCCATGCCCAGGTGACTGGAACTACTAGGTTCTTGGAAACCTCGCAGGGAGGTCTCCATCCCAGTTGGAGCCAGTTGTTAGCGAACAAAATGCACTGGTTTTTTGAGAGCGTTTTTATCTCTCTCTCTCTCTCTCTTTGTTTTACTCATTTTTCTTATCAGCATTTGGCCAGTATCTTAAATCTTCACCTTCATCCAGCTTGTGGGTAATCACTTTAGCTTAGCATCCTTTGATCTTCTCCTTGTGGGTAATCACTTTAGCTTAGCATCCTTTGATCTTCTCCTCTTAACCTGCATTACAAAAACATAGAAATTGTTACATTTTCTAAAACCTATTCTTAAGACAAATCCCTAATTCATAACCACATGCCTAATTCACAAGCTATGAGTTAACTAAGAATCAAGCTGTGAGTCGAGCTATGAGTTGATCCACAATTGATATATCAAAGCCATGTATTAACTCATAAACCATTCCATGAATCAAACTATCTTCTTATCAAACTCTCGTGTCATGTCCACATGCCATATCGACAGCTCATCTCTGACCCAAAGGCCAAACCCATATTGTGTGTCAAACTATATGCAAAAGTCAAAGTTTAAATATTCCAAGCTGAACTCCTTATTCCACCCGTCATCCGCAAAATACACAAGCCACACAATTACCATTGAGCGCCAAGCCCTCCTGCAAACTATTAGCATCATATTACAATCGTATGAATGTTGTGAAGCAAATACAGAATTAAACATAATGCTCCCATGTGTATCTTTAATCCCAGGTGTTACGAAAGAGCCATAATTTATGCATACATGTTATGATATTGCACATAAGGAGATTGTAGGTGCCCCGATCTGTGTGATAAGGGTTCTCAACATCTCGTAGCTGCAGAAGAAGATTGTAGGTGCCCCGATCTATGTGGTAAGGTTTCTCAACAGCTCGAGCTACGATGAAGAGCCAAAATCGATGCACATGATGTTTGCAGACATTAAAATGATGAAATCCCAGTTTCTGGGCATCCAATCTTAAACGCCTCGGCTCTGGGGTTTGTGAAATTTTCCAAATCACTTGAAAAATCATCTGTATCAAGTGCTTACGAGCATCAAAAGGCCCCTTTTGCATGCATTATCATTTCGTCCAGTCGAAGGGGTTTGATTCCTGCAGAAGCAATGCTCTGAAGATGCTTGGCTATTTGGTATTATTGGTCTACTTCGTGTGCACTAACTTCTTGGAGATTATTGTAGCGGACTCAATTGCTTGGACCCCATAGATGTTAATCAGACAGGTGTCTACAATTCTATGATTGAAAGCCATATCACAACTATTTATTATTATGGATTTGCCAACCTTATGTTGAGAATGTATGTTGAAGCAATACGGGCCTTCAATCAAGTTCTGTTGTATACAGTAAAAACTTAACAAATCCATCAAAAATCTCCACAGTTTGATCAAATCTTGAAGAAAATGAACAGATGAATGTTCTATTGGCTATATGCCTCTCTATCTGTCCATAAATGAAGCTCGTTGAGGAAAATGTAAACAAACAACTGAAAGAGAAGTATCGAAAGAAGATGGATTACAACAGAAAATTGGTGTAAATGTGGCTTTGCAATCTTTTACAGGCCACACAGGTCCTATACTCTGTTTGGCAGCACATAATATGGTGGTTACTCCAAAGGAGCACAGAGTACACAAGTATGGGTATCATGTAGTATGGATTGTACTGTTCGTGTGTGGGATTTGGAGGGTGGAAGTGTGCTTTCATTAACTACAGAAGGTTCCTGAGAATGGAAATCCAGATGCATTATTGTTAGCTTTGAATTTCATGACAAAATCCTTTCAGAGATGAGAAATCTATGTAAAATGCTATCACATGCATGCAATCTAAGTGACCTATTTACACCAGAGCATATGCTTCTTTTCTTCCTGCATTGAAGGAAACATCCTTTTGTTGTCATCGAATTCATTCTGTTTGGCAAGTTCTAGTAGATATTTTGTTTACAGATCTGGCAGTGGCTCAAGAATGATAGGTTGCACATACTTGCAAATTGGGGGATTTTCTTGTGCTGGCCCAGGTCGCTATAAATTTGTAGGGAGAGAAATCTAAAGAACACTGAGTTTTTGATGAAACAACAGTTTTGAATATGGAGGGTTTCCTTTTTGACCAAGACAAAACTTTCACCAACGCAGAAGGCAAAATCATAACCAGTTAGCTGATGAAAAGCAAATCTTTCACCAGCTAATTAGCAGATCGAAAGGAGAAATAGCTGGTGAAACTACAAAAAGAAAATTTTGGAAAGTTAAGTTGGAGCAAAGCGATTTTGGAGAGATTAAAAGGATATGGGAGTATCAAAGGATTAACCACCAAATCAAGAAGTATTCGGCATCAAAGATTCGTGGAGGTTTTTGCGACTAAATGTTAAATTTGGTCAAGTAAAGTTTTGGGTTATAGTTGTTGAAAGATTTCCAGATCTAGAAGACATGTGTCTTTACCCTCCATTTACCCTCCACGACACATTAGAGTCATACAAGTGATGAAGACCAGATGTCAAAGATCAACAAAGAAGACAGTTTGAGTGCTAGAAACTAGTTCTTTGATTATCCATTTGTATTTAGTCAGTTTTACTTTCTATATTTAGATATACAGATCCAATTTTTCAGGATCTGAACACTGTATTGTAAGGCTATAAAGCCAAAGACATTTGGAGCACCAAGGGGTTCAATCCGGGATACATTTGGGCTCATGTACTTAGACTCTTATCTTGATATGAATCACAGTCTTCTTTTGCTACCAATGTCAGATTTGTTCATGTGTTGCA
>ML788842.1:587321-611915 GCA_009831015.1 Picea engelmannii
AAAGGCGATTTTTTAGGTTTCAGAGGAGTTAATGGGAACTCCTTTGATTTGCATCGAAGGACTTTGAATGAAATCCTCCGATTTGAATTAGAGGTTGAGTTATGAACCTCGTTGGTGTAAGTTGGGGCTAATTTATGAACTTCGTCGAGTGATCGTGTTGGTGCACATTCTTCTAAGCTCTCTGGGCAAGTGATCGTTACAATATCTGAACATAGACTGTGTTTTTGTATCCTTGTCATGAGTGTGATGCAACCTCATCAAGCTTGAATCATCATGTATTAAACTTGGTCTCATGTGATGATGCTTGGTTTGATCATGATTTTGAATAATTTTATAAGGAAAAGAAAAAATGATTTTAAAATTAAGGGTAAAAGTTAAAATGGGGTTGGTCCCCACTTACCTCTTACCGCTTACCACTTTACCCCGCCTCTCAAATTTAAGCATTAATATTAAAATATTCAAAAAAATGATTAAAAACAAGGGGGGGTCATGAGCCCTCCCCGCCCTTCACGTTTTTTGGCACATTAAACCATGATATGTATAAGGGTAAAGGGGTGGCATGCCACGCCCCTTCTCCCCACATTCCACAATGCAAGCCTTTATATATGGAGGGTGGTTTTGGGTCACGCCCCCTCCATGTTTATGTTTCCATACCCAAAATCGCAACCCAAGAAAACCTTGAAACCGGTGCCATGACCATGATCACAAGCGTTGGAGTTGATGTTAAGTTTATCGATGGTAAGCACTAGAGTTAGTACTAAGTGCTCTGATGACCAACGTTGAAGTTAGTATTAACTAAAATTATTTCAATCCAAATGGATTTAAACTTAAATGTTTTAAATTGAAATGAATTTAATTTTTTTTTAAATATAATTTTAACTAAACAATTTTACCTTAAAACAATTGCTATTTTGTTAAATGAGGTTTTTTCATATCAATGTGAAACAAAAATGTTAACCGGTCACTTTGTCGAAGGTGGTTTTTGACGTTGCCTAGCATAAATTCAACGACCCATAAGTTACTCATACATCGTCGGATCAGGGTATCGTTTTTTGCAATGCGGAGAGTGCGGAGAAACACTTTTAGCGGGACAATTGGATATGCCATTCAAGTATTCTATTGGTGTCACCACTGACAAGCTAGTTTGGGCTAGAAATTTTTGGTGATCTTTTTGTAATTTTCGGACCTCAGAATTTAATTCCATCAGTGGCATTGAAATCATAATGGCGAAAATAATACAATTAGCCTATTTTGGGGATGAAAAATTCACTTTGACGAACGTTGAAAATTGCACTCAAAGGCATTTTTTAAGGAAAGTTTGGGTCTCGTTTTTGCCGTTGCTTCGCCCGAATTAGATTCTGTCAATTTCTATACCATTTGCACTATACAGGCTCTTAGTTCACCCGTTAAACTGAGGTGATGCATCAATAGCACAAATTTATAAATCCTCCAAAACAACCAACGGAAGTCCAGTGCGCTTAGCACTGTGTAGGAGCTGGGATGACCAATCTTTCTTCAAGATACAGTTTAGAGCCAGCGCAAGACCAATAAGTGTTGTGGTTAACTCATCTAATGCTTGGCGATGCTTTCACAATCCAAAATTAGTCATAAAATCAAGAAACGCAAACTAAACAAGTTGGTTCAATGTGTGTGAAGAAAGCCACTAGGGACACTACAAACTTGATTACGACTGCAATATGAAGTGGATCGGGTGAGATAGGAAATCAATAACTAAATGTCTAGATATGCACAGAGAGTTTAGTCATTGGGAAACGTTAGGAGACTCATTGATGACGCGATAAGGATCTGAGCTAGAGTAGGAAGAGATAGGCCTCAAGACAAAGGTGAGCCTTGCTTACCAGGGCAACGTTGGCAAGAGGAGGAAGATCATCATCAATGTGCTTGGTGACGATGAGGAGTCGACATTATTTTGTCGGTGCAATGGCGACAGGGGAGGGAAGCTTGTCAACAAGCAATGCATCGACGAGGAAGAGGTAAACTTTGTTGATAAGCAGTGTAATGAGGAGAAAGGGAGGGTCGTTGTCAATATGTGGTGTATTGGTGAAAGTGAAAGGAGTTAGATGGTGAAATGTGTGCACGTAATGAAGATAATCATGTGGACACTATTGATTTATTAGCGTTGATCATGCACACTTTGTCGATGATAAGAACGTGTGTAGTGAATATTAGCGGAAACGAAATCATTGGTGCGCGAATGTGAAGGTGGAAGAAAGGATGTGCGTGTTAGTACGCTATGTATCAACGCAGGAAGAGGGGACTCGTTGAAGTGCAGATCGACGGGTTGAGGTGATCTGAGTAGGAATTGGAAGTGGTAAGGTAGGTAGAGTGAGAGGAACATCCGGGATTGGTTGTTTACACGAGAGAGAGAGAGAGAGTGAGGGTCCTAGTAGGAAGAATTGGAGGGGGGGGCAATTTCTTGTCTTGGAGATATGCTAAGACGAGAAAATTGGGAGGTTGTTGTCTGCATGCAACACCCTCATACCACAAAGAGAGGCTCAATAACCATTGTATTCCTAGTACAACCTGCAAGGGTGGGGTAATCTTCAATCTTATTCAAAATATTCATGTAAAATGGTGGATAACATGGCTTATGAATGTCTTATGATTCGCATGGATGTTGAGAGTATTAATAGATTGCTTCTCCCTTGAGCTTTGAATGCAGCTTCGTGGCACTTTGCCTAATGTCCTCATGAACTTTCTTGGTTTCATTTGATGGCATCTTACTTGTTTCTTGATGATGATTTTGATCTAGTTGACCCTTGCGTGATTTGTTTTTAGTCTCATTTGCTTTCGTGTTCTTGCTCTTGCATTAAATTGACCTAGACCTATTTGTGTATTTGATCGATTATTGTTTTGTATGATCTTATGGTTTAACATGCTTCAATGCTTATTATTGCGTAGGTTTTCTTACCTTGCTTCCATGGGATTGATAATGAAAAACAAGTAGGAAGCAATAACCCTTGAACAAAAGCATAATAGGCTACATATTGGATCAACAAGTGGAGAAATGAGCAAGTGGCATGTACACAAAGAAAAGTTGCATAATGAGATGCAAAGGAGATATGAACAATGCATCCAAACATATGACATTGATATTATGTTCCATCTAATGACAAAACATCAGAGCCATGTATACTGTAAATTTGCATCATGAGATTAATGGTTTTGGTTATAGAAACTCATTTCCAAGCAAGGTGAGAATGGTGTGCAAAGTGGTGAGGTGAACGAAATGAATGATCCTAAGCACATAAGTATAATATCCAACCTAATCTAATCTTATCAAACTCATTCCTTATCACTAAAATATCTTTTGGTCAATTGTCAAACCAGGGCAACAATTTTAACAATATTTTCCTTCCAAGTGCATTTGAGGCATGAAGTCCACCTTCGCCATTAATTATTGGTTTCCTATGCAATAGTTCTAGAGACTTTAGTGACACATCTTGAAAAATATATAGCGTAGATGAAACTCACATAGAAAGTTGTTAGTTTCGACGAAGAAACTCTCGAAATGAGGAATGGACTTTAGCCTGTAAGACTTATTTACATGCATTTTTGGTGTTCGGTTGAAATGAATTTGGAAACTTTGGAAGAGGTTCCCTAGATGTTTTTGGGATCTATGAGCTCAAGTAAACTAACATAATCCAATTTTGAGCTTCATAGATACAAAAAACATGAATACAAATTTCACTATGAACTGGTAATTTTGACTTCTCGAATTACAAAGACTATCAATCTAAAGGAGAAATGGGTGTTCGAAAACTCATTGGAAAGCTTGTTATCTTCTATATTCCTTGCAACTAATGGTTTATCAATCATAGGTCATGAGAGTGAATAATGGTTTTATGAAGATGGAAATCCAAGGGGTTTCACTTGTGCTCATTTTAATTAAATTTTAATGGTTTGACGAGCAATCTTTTGGTTTGTTGTTGACTCTGTTATCAAGCTCGAGGTTGCATGATCAATATAGAGTTTCAAGGAAGTGAGATTCACATGACTTACTATATGTACCGACAAGCCAAATATTCTTCATAATAGCCCAACACTTTGCCATGAATATCTATTCAACATGTGGATGGAAAAATCATCAATGATTATCTATTGGCATGCACAACTCCTGGACATCCACTAACCCTAGAACTGTTAATATAAAGACAAAACATCACACCATCTCTTCGGTGGAGTTCCCCACAGCCTGGTTTGATGGAGCTTCACAATCAAACAACATGCAAAGCGATGCAGGAGGATTGATACATATCTCTCAAAATACTCTTTGCAGATGGACCTTTAATTGTGGACAGGGCACCAACACCAAGGAAGAGTTATTGGGTGCCTAGGCCTCTCTCCTTCTCGCCTCCAGATTAAATTTAGAAACACTTATGTTGTTTGGGGATTCACGCATCATCATAGACTGGATAAATTATAAGGGTAAACTACAGGTCATCACTCTCCTGGGCTGGAAGGACAGGATCAAACAACTCCAAACTACCTTCACCAAGCTCACGGTCAACCATATCTATCGTGAAAACAATAAAGAAGTTGAGTCTCTCTCCAAGGAAACACTCAAGAAAAAATTCGGCTCCATCACCTTCAATCTCTGGATGGACAGGCACGAGGGCTACCCACATGTTCTAAATATTTTTTAGGATAAGTGATAGCCACAACATATCAGAGATCCGAACAGACATTTTGACAAAAAGATTACTTCTCAGCTCAGTTATCTTTCTCCTATATATTTCTGCTCTTCAGTAATCCTTGTATTTTGGGTAGCCAGAACCAGCTTGTAAATTGTTTAGCTTGGATCGCCCATTCATTTCATTTCTTTCCTGGTACTTGATATCCTCACTTTGTAATCTCTTGAGAAAAGAACAAAATTATATCTCTAATATAATGGTGAAAATTTTCTGTGGAAAAAATAAGAAATGATTTAATGGACTCACTACCATGTTTTTATTAAGTTTCTACATTGTAGGTTGAGCCAAAAGTTGAATTGATAATTTGAGGATATTATTAGCTACCCAACCCAATGATTTTCCTCAAAGAGTTCAAATCATTGAATTGAGAGGTCAACAATCGTCCAAACATAAGGATTTACCCTTAAACATTGAACTGGTGAAATTTGACAAAAATAACCCAAGAAAAAAGGAAAAATAAACTATTTTTGGCCACAGAAAGGCCAAATCACTAAGTTCAAAGGCCCACAAGCCTTTAAACCCAAAAAATTATCTTTCAAGGCCAAATCATTGAGTTTAGAGACAAACTAGCTCTTGAATCCAACGATTTCACTCTTAGGGTTTGAACTTGCTAGTTAGAAGTTTCATTGGTTGCTATTCACCTTTTTTCATGTGTAATACTCCATCCCAACCCTATAAACGAAACAAATTGTTGGAAGATTGGTTGTTGTCATTGATGTCAACCCTAGTCATTGGTTTTGGACCGCAAGATTGATGAAGGTATTTGGACATGAAAGATAGTGCACATGTAGACAAAACACCCATGGATGGATAGTATACATCATGTTGTTTCTGGTAGTAGGTGGCACGTCACGTGGATCCTCATGGTTGAGGAGAAATGAATTTTTGAAGATGACAAAGTGAATTGAAGAAGGAAGTACAGATCGGCCCTGAAGATAATTAAAGAAAAGAATTACAAAATAAGAAAGTGCCAGGTCAGCCCTAATGTTAAAAGGAAGTGGCATAAAGGGTATAAATACATATCATTATACATTCATTTTAAATACACACAAGTCGAATTTCAGAGGAAATCTGAAGTAAAGAAGGTCGGATTTCAAGGGAGGATGAAGTCTTTTGGTGATGTGTTCTAAGGTATGTTATTTACAAGTCATCTTACCATTTTCGCTATAAATTTTTTTCTAGAAAGATTCAGATGGTGAAATTGGTATGGTATTGAGAAGACATATCTAGGTACCTGTGGTAAAAATTTCAACTCTTTATTCACTACACTTTTGGAGATACACTCTGTGGAAGATAGGGTTTTTTATTAGTCCTGAAGCTAGTCATAAATATGTGTTCTGGGTAAAACAGTCATAACTTCTTCATAGAGAATCCAAATGAAGTGAGACCAATTTCATTGGAACGAGTACGGGCTGTCATTTCTTGTGTACGAATTTCAGAATCTGATGTTAACTATTGAGCGCGGGGCATTCTGTACAAGTTAGCTTTCCTGAATAAACCATAATTGAATAAGGTCTACCATTCTCTCTATAACTTCTTTTTGGGGAGGATACAAGGAGTGGAAATTGGAGGAGTTTCAGAGAATACATTGAGTTATATTATCTACAGGATCACATTATTCTAATAAGTGAAGAATTGCAGAAGTTGAATAAGTCTCAGGAAGCATTATCTGGTTCTATCTGATGGTTAGTTGATGGTGATGATTTAATGTAAGCTTTTATTATCTCTCATATATTCTTGGGTGGAAGGAAGGGGCAAGGATGGAGAGGTCAACCCTCTCTTAATATTGGAGTATTGTATCTTCCTTTTGTAGGTTTATCCCTCCGTTTATATTTGGAATCTCGAGCTACCTTTGGAATTCATTACTTCCCTTGAACAATAACTATTGATTATTTCTCATATATTGTGCATGGTGTATTGTGGTGTATTGGTGTAACTCTTATACTATTTTTCATTGATCATTGGATATAATTGAATGTTTTAAGTATAAGTTGAAAAAGTTTTTAAATTGTACTTGATATAGATTCAACCCCCTCTCAGTATCAACAATTGGTATCAGAGTGGGTTACCTTCAATACAGTTTAACCACTGGAAGGAAGATCCTAAGCAGAAATGGAAGAAAACATTCCAAATGGGATTCCACCATTTGATGGAAGCAATTTTCAACACTGGAGTAATATAATGGAAACTTACTTGAAAGCTCTTGGGGTAGATGTTTGGTTCTTAGTTGCTTCGGGATACAATGCTTTGAAGAAACCAAAGACTGCAGCTCAGAAGGAAGCAAAAAGGAACAACGAATTGGCAATAGATACCATCCTGGATGGATTGACAGATTCAGTTAAATCCAAGGTGGGATCATGTGCATCAACAAAAGAGCTTTGGGACAAGATACAAGACCTTTATGTAAGGGAAGAAGCAGAAGAAAAAGAAGAATTTGAAGCAAATTACAACATCTTAGATTTCAAAGAAGCAAATAGAGGTCGGAGTAGGACATGTTGAATTTGAATGTCCTCATCCAAGGATTGAAAGAGATGACACTGAAGAACAAAAGTCCAATGAAGAAGAAGAAAATCATGAAGCAGAAATTACTCAACAAGAAGATGAGAATCTTAAAAAATTGAAGCATGTTGAGATTGAAAATAGCAAGCTGAAAGACATGCATAGAAAACTAAGAAGTGAATTGGGTAGTTGTGAAAAGAAAGTTGTAAGCTTGAAGAAACAATTAGAATACTTTGAGAAACTAAGAGAATAAACCATTTCCTTATAAACTCTACTCGAAGAAACAAGAAGAATGGGAGAAGTAAGGAATGTCCAAATGATGAAGAAAGAAGAAGATTGTGAGAAACTTGAACAAGAAGTTGTCTCATTGAGGAAGGGCTTGAGAAACTCTCAAGTGCCAAAAGACTTAACACATCTTGGATGCATAGGTTAAACTTCATACAAAGAAGATGAAAATACCAACAAGAAGGTTGAAGAAAGAGCTACACAGACAGTTGATGAGAAGTGGACCAAGATACCAGAAAGAAGGAATGATTACAAAAGAGATGAATATCCAAGAAGACCTTCTACCTTCAGGAATCAAAGAAGCTTCAATTAGTATGAAGGAAACTACAGAAGATTAGATCATGAACCCAGATGGACTACATCACAAAGAAGGTCACTTACTCCCAGGTATCAAAATTTCTTTCTTGGTCATTGTTATACTTGCAAAAAATTTGGACATAAGGAAATTAATTGCAGAATCAATGAAAGGAACAACTATGCAAGAAACATGAATGGTGTAAATAGAAGATATGGAAATAATTGTGGATTTGTCAACAAAAGTTATAATTCATTTTCCCCATTGATGGACAAAAATATTGTATGCTACAAATGTAATTATCTTGGTCACAAAGCACGAGATTGCAAATATATGAATGAATATGTCCCTATGCCAACCATAGTATGGAGAAGGAAAGAGATTCCAAACAATGAAGAATGTTGAATAGCATTGACCGTTGAAGAATGTAAAGAAGAAGATGAATGTTATGTTATCCCCCACTTTTAGGGATAACTAGGAGATCATGTCTTGAGGCCCACAGGTCCTAGACATGGAGTACTGAGAGCAGGATTGACTTTAGCATAGCCCTGGAGAGCCCACCTTTTCTTTCTTCCAGCGCCTTTATCTTGTCAACAGCAACATCCATCACCATTGGCTTGGTCTTGTGTCAGAGATGGTTCTTGCTCCATGAGGTACTTAGTCCGGGTATCATGGTATGTGTCACTTTGATCATCAAAACCCTTGAATATGTGCATTTGATTCCTTTTGTTTTTAACAAATGCTTGGATCTTACACTTTCCCACTTGACCATGTCTGGGGGGATTAACAGGATGCCCTAGTAAGCCTGTGTTTGTAGGTTTTGGTTTTCCACTGGGGGGGGTTTCCGAAAATCCATCGTCAACTTCCGTCACAGCACCATTTGTTTTCATCTTATTTCCCGCTCACATATCCCATTCCACTTGTCCGGGCACTGGGTTGACCTATTTTCAGGATTGTACCTTATCTTGTGGGAAGAAGGGGCTAAAGACCTAGAAGGTAAAAGCAAGTTGGTAAAAGATAAAAGCCTAAGAATAAAACCTCGAGATGCTTTGCCCAGGGATCCCCAAGAAACCAATAAAAGGCTTCTCGGCAAGAAACAAGAGGGACTTGGAAAAGTAATAAACAAGACCTAACCAAAGGATAGGGGGTCTCATCATGATCCAGTCTATTAGGTCCATGGGTACCTAGCAGTATGACATTACCACCAGCTGGTTACCACGCCAGGGTAGTGACTCTTGGTTGCATGGCCAAGGGAAAGGGGGTCTCATCACGAGCTGACCTTCTCATTTCTGTGAAAGTACTTGTGGGTAACGCTGTCACCATTGGTCACCACACCAGGGCAGTGTCCCCTAATTATATCTTGAATAAAAAAGCAATAAAGAATAAAAGGCATGAATGGGATTGGAAAAATTTGCATCCAGGACAGGTACAACTCGCCTTCAACAAAGGCACCCATAGGTAAAGCTTTGCATCCTCTTCCCTCATTGCACCCACCTTCTTGGACATCCCTTGACCACATAACCGACTTACATGGCTTGGATGAGGTCTCTTTCGAAAACTTTCCTCTTCCAGTGGACACTAACCCAATAGGATGCCATGTCATTTTCTCCAAACTTGTATTGGGCTTGTGTAATGTCTTTGAGCTTTTGACTTGTGTATTACGGATTTTGTGCACGTGTTTAATAATATTGATAATGAGATGTGATTGAAATTTATATGATCCATGTGACTGATGAGCCCATGAAGGGCGTAGCTGTTGATGTGCAGGATCATGCTCGACGGACATGTACCATTTTGGACTGGTACACATGGGGAGATGATCAGTTCGGACCTCCATGGAGCTGAAGAGCCCATCAGATGGATGTTGAGATCCCATCAAGGGGAATAGACAAGACAGAGATGGATCAGGGGCTTTGCACCAGAGAAGAGGAGGACATTCCACCAGAGGCACCTTGGCAGAGATTGACCTAGGGGGATTGGCCCTTTTTCAGTGGAACGTTGGCCTTGGAAGGCCTAGGATGTCACCCATGATGATCATAACATCATCCAACCTTATGGACATCTTGGGAGGTAGATTTGGCAGTGTTGGCACGTGTGGCAGGTTGGAGAATCCCAAGGAGGGCTAATGTTTTTCTCCAAGATGCTCCATTTTCCCTAGAAGGGGCTAATGTCTCCCTGAAAAGGGAATGACATCTCTCTTTAGCTTGATTAGGTTTTAATTTTGAACATTTAATGTAAAACAGTATGATTTTAGTATTTTGGCCTTGTCAGCCTTTTTCATGACCAAAAATGTAAAATTAGGTCAGGGTATTGTATAAATTGAGGGTTTTCACCTTCATTTTTTCATGATCTCTCACTCACTCATTAGTGAGGTCTGAAATTTGCACTATACTTGGGTTATTTGGCTGAAATTGTGAGGCACACTTGTTGAAGGAAGATTTTCTTGGCATATTTTGGCATTTCTCTTGGTGGAAGGTGTTACAACTAGGGTTTGCTATGCTTTTCTTGGTGATATGTAAGTAATTTTTTGCAAAACTTCTTGATTGAATGGTTGTATTGTTATTTCTTGCATATATTGTTATAAATTTGATGAATAAACCCTAGGTGACAAGAACACATCAATGGTCCTTGTCTCATGTCCCCATTAAGAGATTTTTCAGCCATTGTTTGAAGAGGGAAGAGCCTAGCCGTAGCTACACTCTTCTTTTCTCTTCATTTGCTAGCCATTTTTATTTTCAAGCTAAGAAGAAGGAGACACATCAAAGCCTAGTTCTTCTACACTTTGGGCCAATTTTTCTAGGGTTTGTTGGTAAAGCCTTGCTATAGCAACACTTTGCTTTTCAAACCCTCTTGTCTTAGTTTTATGCTATTTTTCTCAACCAGTCGTCATTGCCATTGAGTTAAGGAAGGAGGAGAGAGCACCGAGGGCTAGTTCCCCTACACCAAGGTTAGCCTCTCTCCCCTAGGGTTTTGACTTTGAGGCCTTGCTCTAGCAACACCTCAAAGCTTCACCTTCTAGTCCTTAGCCGTACTATCTTTTTGATCCTTTAGCTCCCGTGTCCTCTACTTTTGACTCCATTAACCCTAAGGCACTAATCTAAATACCTTTTATCTTGAGTGAACTTGATCACAACAACTCTCAAAATTTCGAATCAAACCCTAACTACTAACCCTAGATTATAAACTAACCCTACTAACCTATTGTTGTCATCATCCCTTGCTATAATATCATTTGTGCAGCTAACATTTCTCTTATAAGAAATTGAATGGTGGTTTAAAGGCATTAATTGAATGAAGTGTTGATTGTTGCATTGAATGCCACATTTTCTCAGCATTTATTGAAGAAGTGACATTATATATCATTGTTATTTTATAAACATTGAATTCGTCAATATTTATTATCCAATTTCTTATATGTGTATCAAATAGTCATTTATTCATATGAAGTACTAACCAAGTGAGCAAGCTTGCATGTATCAATTTCTTGTTGCTTTGTCTTAGGCAGGTGCATCTCTCTTTTTGGTTATACTTTATTATTGGTTGTTATCCGGACTATCTACTTGGTGGTGACTTGTGAGGGGGGAAACTTATCTTTATCTAATAATCCTTTGCCTTCCTCAAAACCCCAGGTCACCAGGGACATCTCCCCTGGGCCTTACCTCCCTAAACAGAAAGAACCATCCCATTGAGGTGACATTGGGTGGGATTTGGTTCCAGTTTGCCTCTTCCTCTCTAACCTTTTATCTCTACTACAAACTGTGTGATAACACGGTACATAGACAATGGATGTTCTTCACACATGACCGAGGATCAAGACAAATTCATCAGCTTGAAGAGAAAGGGTGGCAATGTTGCATTTGGAGATGACTCATCTGCCAAAATAATTGGAAAAGGTGTAGTAGAGCTTGGAAGCAAAAATGTAAAAGAAAATAATGTCCTATTGGTTGAAGACTTGAAGCATAATCTACTCAGTGTTAGTAAAATGTGTGATCAAGGATATAATCTCATGTTTGACTCACAAAGATGCAAAATCAAAGAAGAAGGTTCAGAAAGATTGGTTGCAACTGCAACAAGAAGACCAAGTAACATATACGTCCTAAATCCACGAAAAATCTCCAAGGAAGAAATAGACCATAAAAATGAAGTGTTATTAAGTGATATATGTTCAAGGAGAGCAGCCCCAAAGAAGAGAGTTACCTTTTGCCATTAAACTCAGGGGGAACATCTCTACTCTTTGCCATTGATGTCAAAGGGGGAGAGAAATTCAGATCATGATGACAGGGGGAGCATGAGTGTTGCCATCAATGACAAAGGGGGAGATTGTTGGAAGATTGGATGTTGTCATTGATGTCAACCCTAGTCATTGGTTTTGGACCGCAAGATTGATGAAGGTATTTGGACATGAAGGACAGTGCACATGCAGAAAAAACACCCATGGATGGATAGTATACATCATGTTGTTTCCTATGGTAGGTGGCACGTCACATGGATCCTCATGGTTGAAGAGAAATGAATTTTTGAAGATGACAAAGTGAATTGAAGAAGGAAGTACAGGTCGGCCCTGAAGATAATTAAAGAAAAGAATTGCAAAATAAGAAAGTGTCAGGCCGACCCTAATGTTAAAATGAAGTGGCATAAAGGGTATAAATACATATCATTATACATTCATTTTAAATACACACAAGTCGAATTTCAGAGGAAATCTGAAGTAAAGAAGGATGGATTTCAAGGGAGGATGAAGTCTTTTGGTGATGTGTTCTAAGATATGTTATTTACAGGTCATCTTCCCATTTTTTCTATAACTTGTTTTATAGAAAGATTCAGATGGTGAAATTGGTATGGTATTGAGAAGACATATCTAGGTACCTGTGGTAAAAATTCCAGCTCTTTATTCACTATACTTTTGGAGATACGCTCTGTGGAAGATAGGGTTTTTGACTAGTCCTGAAGCTAGTCATAAACATGTGCTCCAGGTAAAACAGTCATAACTTCTTCATAGAGAATCCAAATGAAGTGAGACCAATCTCATTGGAAATAGTACAGGTTTTAGTTTCTTGTGTACAAATTTCAAAATCTGATGTTAAATATTGAGCATGGGGCATTCTGTACAAGTTCGCTCTCCTGAATAAACCATAATTAAATAAGGTCTACCATTCTCTCTATAACTTCCTTTTGGGGAGGATACAAGAAGTGAAAATTGGAGGAGTTTCAGATAATACATTGAGTTATATTATCTATAGGATCAAGGTATTCTAATAAGTGAAGAATTGCAGAAGTTGAATAAGTCTCAGGAAGCATTATCTGGTTCCATGTGATGGTTAGTTGATGATGATGATTTAATGTAAAGTTTTATTATCTCTCATATATTCTTGGGTGGAAGGAAGGGGAAAGGATGGAGAGGTCAACCTTCTCTTGATATTGTAGGATTGTATCTTCCTTTTGTAGGTTTATCTCTCCCTTTATATTTGGAAGTTGGAGCTACCTTTGGAAGTCATTACTTCCCTTGAAAAATAACTATTGATTATTTCTCATATATCGTGCATGGTGTATTGTGGTGTATTGGTGTAACTCTTATACTACTGTTCATTGCTCATTGGATATAATTGAATGGTTAAAGTATAATTTAAAAAAAAAAAAAAATTGTACTTGATACTAATTCACCCCCCTCTTAGTATCAACACAAACAACCTTCTTTCCTACTCATTTATTCTATTTATCTCTAGAGGAGTTTTTGTTGATTTTTGTAGGTTCATGAGGTATTCGCACTAGAGTCCAAGGTGCTAGGAATGTGGGAATTTTCATTGGCACCAGTTTTGACTTTCGTTTTAGTGAAATCAAACTAGAAATGAGGTTAGGTCCTCATGGGAAAGTTGATGGGATTTGTGGGTTTGTGTGGGCGTGCCACACCCATAAAGAGGATTAAAATATTCTAATTAATTGTTGAGTTTAGGAAGGGATCCTAAAATCACTCATTGGATTGTTATATAGAGAGATTTCATTGTGACATTATATCATCATTGTGGAAGAATGGATTTGGAATAAGTGAGTTTGAAATTGTGTCAAAGAGGATTGGTGATATCAACAAAGGGAAGTCTACAACGTGGTGAATCTGGCCCAAGAGAGAGGAGGGAAGAAGGTCGCACGTGTGAGTGAATTTTCCATACCATACGCGATTTGTAGGAGGACGAAGCGTGTACATACGTGGGTTGCAGAAGGACAAATAGCGTATAGGGTATAAGCAATTTGCAGTGGAGAAAACAACATATGTCCGCGGGTTTCCAATTGGTGAATCACGTATATGAGTTTTTGGGAAGGTACAGATCTGTACAGGACGACAAGTGACATCGGCAGGCCGTACAAGTGATCTACAAAAAATTATTGGGAAAAGGAGATTTCCAAAACATTGTTGAGGTTTGGTATTTTTATTTGTATGGTTATTGAAGGACAAGGTTGTCCTCATATTTGGTGACATTATATTAACTAAGAGGATTGGTTTTGTCCTCAATCTTGGTGACATTGAGAGGACTAGTTTCGTGTTCAGAATTGAAGGATTGAATAAAGTTATAGAACAAAATTATTGTGTCTCTTGTGTATTGATGATTAATATCTGATCTTGTTGTTTCTGCTACATATGTTTTGAGTCAATAAATTCAGTGTAAAGTTGTTCAGTGATAGATATATCACTAGGAAGCAATTTTTGGATATGAAATTAGTCACTTAGAGTTTCATGTGAAAATTGACATGGTATCAGAGCTTGAGATTTGAAGAGAAGGGGATCATCTTGAGACACTTTGGTGGCTATAACACTAGAAGAGTGTTGTACTTGTTCTTGTTTCGAGAAGGTCAATATGGTGAATACCTTGAAGCTTGAGTTTAGGTTGGAAGGGGAAACCAACTTTCGAGCTTGTAAGGAAAGGGTTCTCCTTATGTTGGAAGAGAATGACCTAAAGGAGTATGTTGAGGATGTGGTTCCTATCTTGACTGATCCGGTAGATTTGGCATTCCACAAGAAGAGGAAGTGAAGGCCAAACGAGTATTGCTAGAGTCCGTGAAGGACCACTTTATTCCTCACATTTCCGATATGTATGATACTTTGGTGGGTCTTTACCAAAAAAAGAATACTAGAAAGATGCTATACTTGAAGCATCAGCTTCAAATTGTCGGGATGGCCAGTGAAGGCACATTTTCCAGTTATCTTATGAATATTACTCAGATCCGAGATCAACTCATAGCTATTGGTGAGACAGTGTAGGATGTTGAGTTGGTGAATGTAGCATTGAGAGGTCTTCCTAGGTCATGGGAGTCATTTGTGCAAGGGATCTGTGCAGGAGGCAAGTTTCCATACTTTGATAGACTATGGACAAATTGCATCCAAGAGGAGACCCAGTTAGTATCCAGGGATGATATGGATGGTGTGGTAAAGAGTAGTAGTGATGAGAACCATGCCCTTGTAGCCCACACTAGGAAGGGAAGAAGGGGTTCTCCAGATAAAAGAGGTATGTCAGGGAGAAGGGCTTCTCCAGAGAGGGAAGCATCTCTAGAGTCGAGATGGAAGAAGGATATTATTAAGATCATATGTTTTGAGTGTCATGATTTTGGGCACTATGCTTCATAGTGTCCACACCAGAGGGGAAGAGGAAGAAGGCAACAGGAAACAACAACAGAGATTGATGAGGTTGCAGACATGTTCCATAGGGATATCTTGTTGGTCTCCATCCTTTTAGGTACTACTTCCAGCAGGGATAAATGGTTGGTGGATAGAAGAGCATCTTTCCATATGACATGTGCTAGAGAGTTTTTTTACACTCTCACAAAGAATGGATTAGACTTATGTGTGCAGCTTGGTACAGGAGCCAAGCATTGAGTACGAGGATCCAGTACAATATCATTTCAATTGGAGTTAGGAAAGATACTAAGGGTGTTGAATGTGTTGTGGGTGCCATAACTCAAGAGGAGTGTCCTATCAGTCTCGAAGATTGATAGAAAGGGATATCATGTATTGTTTCAAGATGGATAGGTGTTGCTTGTGCCCAAATGGTCTAGCTTCAAATCAACAGTGGTTCATGGAGTTAGGGAGGGAAACCTATATAGGCTAAGAGGCCATCCTATGAGTGTTGTGGCCAGTGGGAGCAGAGAGATAGATAAGGAGGAGCATGTATCTCCATGAGTGGTGAGGCAGGTGGCCCCACCAATAGTACCATCTCAGAGGGAGCCAACATTCAGAGGGAGTTATCCCTTGGGATCCAAGAGGGAGGAGAAACCTCCCAAAACTGTGCAAAGGATAGTGAACAAGGATAAAATGGCCCCAAGGGTTGTGTAGACTTAGAGGGAGTCAAGTTTCAGGAGGAGTATGCAGTCTCAAAGTGATCCTGATCTCAGGGAGAGTCAGTTGGATTAGAGGGAGAGATGGTCATCCAGAGGGAGTTCCCCCTTAGGCTCAAGTGGGAGAGAGACATCTTCCAGGAGTGACATACAAGTTTCATGTTTGAGGAGGTCAGACATGAGATTCAAAGGTAGGAGGCTTCTAGATCATGTGAGGCCTCCATGGAATATACACATGTCTCAGCAGGATTTTCTACAATGACAGAGGAGGCAACCAATCAGAAGGAATGGGGAGAAGGAGTTGATTCAGTCATATAGAGAGAAACCAGTAAGGCAAATTACACATTAAGATTTGCTTCAGTGACTAAGGATGTGGCCAGTCAAACAAAATATATAACAGGATGTGTTCCAGTGACCGAGGATGTGACCAATCAGACAGATGTTTCCTCAGTGACCGAGGATGTGGCCAATCAGACAAACTAGAAAACAGGTTGTCGTCTAGTGACTGAGGATGCAACCAGTCAAACAAATTGGACAATAAGAGAAACCAATCAGTCTAAGTGGAGTGAAACTATGGTAACAGATCTTATGGAGATCAAGTTCACAGACCCATTTGACACAGTGACAAAGGGAGTACCCATTTTGGACTATTGGAGTACATATGAGGTGGTAGATCCATATCTATATCTATTATGCGCAATAGTGGTGCATATATATGTTGGAGGATGGGATATATCCCTTGCTAAGAGGGAGTGTTTATTTTTGTAGCTTCGAGAGGTATTCCCACTAGAGGCCAAGGTGCCAAGCATGTGGGAATTTTCGTTGGCACCAGTTTTGACTTTCGTTTCAGTGAAATCAACCTAGAAATGACTAGGGCCTCATGGGAAAGTTGATGGGATTTGTGGGTTTGTGTGGGGGTGCCATGATCCAGGTGGATATCAGTGGCCACCCACCTTTTCCAACTGGCTCAAAACAGTTTTCTGGCAATTTTGGTAATTTACTATTTTTGGTAGTTTTTTGGGTCCTGAACTTCTGGAGCCATTTTGAGGCCCTAAACAACGTTTTTTTGGGAATCTATCGATCATAAAAACCATCAACATATTTTCTGCCAACAGTTGTAGTCCTCGGATAGATATTTCTAACGATGTATCATATGCGTCAAATGGAGATAGTATGCCAAAGTTACGACCCCGGGAAATTGATGTACCAATTTACCCCAATGGGGCCCAGATGACTTTTGGCGCTTCATCTCCTAGGGTTAGATTTTTGGATGTCTAGGGTTTTTGAAATTCCTGTTTATTGTAAAAAAGACTTCAGAGCCTCATTGTAACCATCTTCCTGCGAATGCGAGTAGCCGTCACATATCTTCTTAGAGATAAGCTACCACCATTCTAGTGAGTCTTTCACTTTGTATTTTTACAGTCTCTATACATTTCTTTCATTAATAGAAATCATGTATTATTGTATCTCTGTGTTTATGGTTGCATCTCTGATACATTTTTGTTATATTATTGGATATATGTGATATCTCTGTGCATTTCTTTATTATATCTTTGCTCTCATTTTGTGCTGAAAATAATTTGGATCAGTGGTATCAGAGCAGGCTGCTCTTGATCATTTTTCAGTGCATGTCCCTAACAAGGTCCGAGTATATCAAGTTGGGTCTCGAGCTTGTCTCTCTTGAAGACAATCGCTCTAGCATGCCTAAAAAACCCTCCATGGCGAAAGAAAATAAAAATGACAGAGCATATGATTCTATCAATTTGTTGCTTGAGCAAGCTCTCATGCGACATAGGGACGAAATGATGGAGAATTTTTCCCACATCCTTCAATGCCTGCCGATAGAAACAAGCACATATTCATCAAACAACCACTTTGGAATCGTCTCTCCTTTCAAGGTACAGGTTAATTTTGATATTCCTGTATTTGAAGGTCAGATAGATGCAGATGCCCTAGACAAATGGTTAAATCTATTAGAAGGTTATTTCTTTGTTCATAATTTTTCTGACAGGGAAAAGATCACCTTCACACTCCTTAAAGCTCTCCCCCATGTAAAACATTTGTGGGAAAATTACTGGGAGAAAATATCCCCAGAGGAGTCTAGAATATATAGGGTCGAGCCCACTTGGGATTTTTTTGTGGATGCGATAAAGGAACATTATTACCTTGTTGGAAACTATGAGTACCAATACATGAGATGGATCACACTGTGGCAAGAGAGGGGCCAAACAATTACGGAGTTCACTATTACCTTCCATACCTTGCACACCAAGTTGGGTATCAAATACTCTGAACGTCATTTGGTTCTAAAATACCTTGGGGCTCTACACAGATACATCCAAACTGAAATGGATCTTCTGCACATCTCATCACTCAGTGCTACTTATCGATATGTTGTTAAAATTGAGCAGGAATTTAAGCACCAGAACAAACGGGAGTTAGGGTCTGCAAATCTGCAACAACCAAAGTATGACAAAAATGGCCCTAACAAACAGTCTCCCGAAAACTAGTCCAAGACACAAGTAAAGAAGGGTCACGAGAAGACAAAGAAGGACACCGGAAAATGGTGTGATTTTCACAAAATCCCCTGGCACAACACCAATGAATGTCGCTCAAAATAGTCATTGGTAGCCGAGATCAAAGACAAAGATCTGAACCCTGATTCAGAATCTGATTATGAAAATACTGGTAAAAGACAGATCATCGACATAGAACCCATTGCTATTGTCATGACCGCAACAATTCAACCAAAAGAACCAACAGATCCTAAAGAGGGAGAGTGCATTTTTCATTCACAGATGTGGGTGAAGGGGACCCCACTTCATTTTATTATTGATAGTGGAAGCCAAAAGAACCTCATCTCAGCAGAGGTCGTCAAACAGTTGGGATTGTCGACAACACCACACCCACAACCATACAACATCGGGTGGCTTCGCTGAGGACGAGATCTTCGTGTCAGCCAATAGTGTCGATTGTCATGCGGCATCCATCCCTTCAAGTATGAGGTATTATGTGATGTTTCCCCATTGGATGTCTGTGATGTTCTCTTAGGCCAACCATATATGTGGAAGCACCATGTTGTTTATGAGTCTCGACCCCGTAGTTTCATTGTTACTTTGGGGGTCATCTCTATAGAATACCAGAGGTAGTTCCAACTATTGTCCCACCTAAATAGTGCCGCAAGGTAGTATCTCATACTACAAAATTCATCTTCTTCACAATCTGTTCAAAGGGTGAACAGAAGGATACTGCAACCACTACAGCCTCGGCCCAAGCACCTTCTATCCAACAGAACCAGGTCGACAAGATTGTAGCAAAGTGTAAAGATTCCTTCTGCACACAGGCACCTCATGTATCCAGACTCATTAAAAGGGTCCAACCCTTCCAGCCACATGTTCCTGACAACCTTCAACAAGATAAGCAGCACAAATTCCCCAACAAGGCAAGCAGCTCATCAAGATGCATATTCAACAAACGCTTTTCCCTCTCCCTCGGGCACTCAACGCAATGGAGACCACTGCTTCCTAAGGAGGGAGGATTGATCCAGGTGGATATCGGTGGCCAACCACCTTTTCCAACTGGCTCAAAACAATTTTCTGGCAATTTTGGTAATTTACTATTTTTGGCAGTTTTTCGGGTCCTGAACTTCCAGAGTCGTTTTGAGGCCCTAAACGACGTTTTTTGGGCATCTATCGATTGAAATATATTGTCGTGATATTCTTTGGCAATAGTTTTAGTCCTCAGATAGATATTTCTAACGATGTATCTTATGCGCCAAATGGAGATAGTATGCCAAAATTACAACCCCGAGAAATTGACGTACCAATTTACCTTGATGGGGCCCACATGACTTTTGGCGCTTCATCTCCTAGTGTTAGATTTTTGGATGTCTAGGGTTTTTGACATTCCTGTTTATTGTAAAAAGGACTTCAGAGCCTCATTGTAACCATCTTCTTGCGAATGCAAGTAGTCGTCACATCTCTTCTCAGAGATAAGCTNGGCGCTTCATCTCCTAGTGTTAGATTTTTGGATGTCTAGGGTTTTTGACATTCCTGTTTATTGTAAAAAGGACTTCAGAGCCTCATTGTAACCATCTTCTTGCGAATGCAAGTAGTCGTCACATCTCTTCTCAGAGATAAGCTGCCACCATTCTAGCGAGTCTTTCACTCTATATTTTTACAGTCTCTGTACATTTCTTTCATTAATAGAAATAGTGTATTACTGTATCTATGTGTTTATGGTTGCATCTCTGATACATTTTTGTTATATTATTAGATATCCGCAATATCTCTGTGCATTTCTTTATTATATCTCTGCTCTCATTTCGTGCCGAAAATAATCCAGATCATGCCACACCCACAAAGAAGATTAAAATATTCTAATTAATTGTTGAGTTTAGGAAGGGCTCCTAAACTCATGCATTGGACTCCTATATAAAGGAGAGATGCCACTGTGACATTATATCATCATTGTTGAAGAATGGAGTTGTCATAAGTGAGTTTTCACTTATGTCAAAGAGGATTGATGATCTCAGCAAAGGGAAGTCTGCAAGGTGGCGAATATGGACCAAGAGAGAGGAGCGAAGAAGGTCGCACATGTGAGAATTTTTTTTATACCATACACGATTTGCAGAAGGATAAAGCACATATATACATGGGTTGCAGATGGGAAAATAACGTATAAGGTATATACAATTTGGAGTGGAGCAAAAAACGTATGTCCGCAGGTTGCCAGTTGGTGAATCATGTATCTGAGTTTCTGGGCAAGTACAGATCCATACAGGCTGACAGGTGACGTCAGCAGATCGTATAGGTGATCTATAATAGATTCTTGGGTAGAGGATATTTCCAAAATATTTTTGAGGTTTGGTCTTTTGATTTGTATGGTTATTGAAGGACAAGGTTGTCCTCATATTTGGTGACATTGTATTGGCTGAGAGGACTGGTTTTTTCCTCAGTCTTGTTGACATTGAGAGGAATGGTTTTGTCCTCGTATTTGAAGGATTGAATAAAGTTACATAACATAATTATTGTGTCTCTTGTGTATTGATGATTCATCTCTGATCTTGTTTTTTCTATTGCATATGTTTTTAGTCAATAATTTTAGTGTAAAGTTTTTTAGTGATAGCTAGATCACCAGGAAGCAATTTTCAGATCTGAAATTAGTCACATAGAGTTGCATGTGAAAATTGAAAACTTCTTCTTCAAAGATTTGTTCCTTATGACATTTTTCTCTTTGTTGTTTATTGATCCATTGTTGTTTGAAGCTTCTCCAATTAGCAGGAAACTTGAATGATCATCCACAACTACTATGCATCATTCCCAATAGCCTAGGCAATTCATTTTCATCCCAAAAGTGAGTTGCACTTTTTTGTTGTATTTATGGCATCCCCAAGTATCCATTATTGCATTTTAGGTATTCCTCTAACTATTAATTTCACTACTAGCTCTTAATACCACTATCACTTTGGATTTAGTTAGCAATATCTCAAATTACATTGTTGCATTTCATAGTTGATATCCATATTACATGATCCAACCCATAATTGGAGGGTTCTCCATTTCAACGAAGGAAGTTCTAATTGGGCCCTTTTTCTATGTGTACCAATGAAGTTGACAAGGGACATCATCCCATGTTAACACAACCGAAATAAGAGAGTTCTAAAGTGTATCAAGTTAATATCACTGACCTAGCTAAGCCTTACCAAGAAATGGAGTGGTTGTTCACTAGATTAATTGCATACAAATCCATAGAATAAGTGTCTAGGTATGTTTAATATTTCATTCACTATACCTTTCATATGAACACAATGTTTGATTGGGGTGAGGTTATCTTAACTGAAATTGCTCACCAATTGGCCATATTTTTTATGGCTTCCTATGCAACTTTTGCTTTCATATTTTGTAGCACCTTTGGAATTTTCATACCATGAGGAGATACAAGTTATGAGATAATAGACCTAATATGATGTTGGTATCCAATTAATCAAATATAGAAGGCCCCATTTCATTTTTACAAAACCCAAGATGCTTTTGTGGGAAGGTTTAACCATATACTATCAGGGGACAAGCTCAAGCATTTGATGATGGAAGCTCATAATTTCCTTGAAAGAAAGGGAAAATATTTTTATGTTGATTAGTATACCTATATCAAGATGAACAGGTTTTATGGCAACCATTATTTCCTTCCTACATTTGTGTGATATCATTTCTTCCTGATAGAATTTTGTAGGAAGTATGATAATTGGTATTTTTCCTTTGAACATAAGAAGAAGAAACAATGTATGTCCATGCCTCTTCAACTGGTAGAAATCACTATTAGAAGTGTATTTCATTTAACTAACATGGCCCAAGGATTAAGTTCCTTTAATTTGAAGGAGGTAGACGTTTTTCTAGGGTATGAACCAAAGGGGGTGTTCAAACAACAAATGATATCCATGTGTTATAGCACCAATTTCCTACAAGTGAAGTACATGGAGAAGAAGGTGGGGATAATGAGGATGTTAGTATTGATTATAAGCATGTAGATAAATAACTTATTTTTGACCCTATTCTTTTTTATAAGACAAAGAATCTTGTGCTCCCATGTTATGTTCTTAGATTTGAATATAAAATATATAAGAGAAATCCTTAATCTCAAGAATAAACCATTCACACATTATAGTCAACACAAGATATGTAGAGAAAAACTTTGAGGTAGGGTAACACCATATATTAACCCTTATGGAATGCAAACACTCCAAGCAATGCTTTCTTGTTACAATAACAATATTCTTCACTATGATCAATATATTTCTTAAACTTCTTTATATAGTACTATCTATCTCCTAAGAACATTCTAGAGAAGGAACATTCTAGTAGGTGGAACCTTCTAGTAAGCTTTCTCACATTTATTGCTTTCACACTGTTACATAGACCTTATTTATTAAAAGTGGCCATCATACATAGAAATATCTATTATTATTCCTATTGGGTGCGTCCCTAGATACCCCATATTACCCTCCTAGGTATACTACATCCGAGGGGATGCTCATACCCTAGTTAGTTAAAATACACAATCAAAGAAGAGTATCCTTCAAGAGAGAGAGAGAGAAATATAAAGATATTATGGAGCATAACCCTGAATTAAAACAAAGAGCCAAATCTAGAACCAGTGTGAGGGGAGGATCCCTTGAAAAGTTTACCAAAAATTTCTTAACTTTATCAAGGAGTTGTGCTTCTACTTGATTTGGAGGTGGAGGCAAGAAGAAATTGAACAAGGCTTGTGGTGAGGGTGATGGTGGCAAGAATTTCGATAAATCTAAGAGGGAAATATAACATGCCATTCCTACAACCCCTAGGAGGACTAGGTCCTTGAATGATGATAAGAGGGAGATATATGAAGGACGTACTGAGGATCATATTGAAAATGTGAATGATATGGATATTGATTATTATTCTAATAAAATTCTTGTTTGGACAATTACACAACTTGAAAACGACAAATTGTTTGTGAAGGAGGTCATGCAATAGGAGCCTCTTACCTTTGAAGACAATTTTATCATCCTCCATCGTGCAAGCTATGAAAAGCACAACAAAAAGTTGCAATTTTCTAAGGTTAAGATTAAAGGAAAAGGTGTCTTAGAATATCACAATGTTGTGTTTGATGTTAGGGGCTTGGGAGGTTCTGGCACAATGAATATGCATGAAGCCATGGGGAATTTTATGAGACATTCTATAAGTGAGAAAGAAAAAGAAAATTTAGGTTGGAAAAGAGAATTGTTGAGTTGGAAAGCATGTTGGAATTGTTACCCCCTAATATGTAGGGGTAACTAGAAGATATTTTTTTTACTTGTGATTCTATTCACAAATCAACATATGAGCCAAAAAGTGTGACCATTGTTATATTCATGTGTTATGTTGGGCCATGCCTAGATGATCTAGGTAAAAGTGTTCGACCTAGGTGATATCTCTAGACCCTTTGTGGTCGGTCATGGCCCTTCTTCCTAGTACTCATTTTCAAGATATTACTTTCTCTTATGGTATTGTCTGACTACCCTTTGGTGGCATTAATTTGGCACCATTTTAGTCATTTATGGCCTGGGTAGGTATGCGAGGGTCTTGATATGGATCTATTAGGACACATTATCTAGGGGAACCTCTAGTCTCACCTACTCATTTGTATGTAAAAGTGTTGTTCATGTTGTAAAGGTCGTCACACCTATAGAAGCACACTTATCTTTTGCATAAGCATGGATCCCCTTCTTATGTATTTGGCACACTTTGGCCTTGGTCTATTGGATATGATTCTACAGTTGCTCATGTAGTTTCCCAAGGCACTGGTCACATCATCCCAAACACTTTTGGTTTATTTCTACATGCATGGGAATTCTCTTGACATGCCACATTTAAGATCCTAGAATTCTCCTCTATTTTCATCACTTTTTGAGCTATGTTTCACTTGATATGAGGGTCGAACCCTGCATGTGGACATATCTAC
>ML788842.1:617547-634525 GCA_009831015.1 Picea engelmannii
TGATGAAGTGCATGTGTAGCTTGATATGTTTGTTGCACTGATGTTGAACTGGATCTTTTGCTAGCTTAATGGCACTTTTATTGTCACACCAGAGGGTGGTTGGATGTTTCTGTTGGAATCCAAACTCTGAAAGGATCTATCGAAGCCACAAGGCTTCTTGACTTGCATTAACTACGACTCGGTACTCTACTTTTGTTGAAGAAAGATCAATAGCCTATTGTTTCTTACAATCCCATGAGATGGCTCTAGAACCAAGGCTAAAAACATAACCAAAGTATCATTTTAGCTACTTTCCAATGACTTTCATGGGGCGTATCCATGTACCAGGCAATAATACCAACATCGAAGGAAATATTAGGATAGGTATGAGTCAAATATAAGAGGCTACCAACTAACTAGTGGTACAAAGTGCCATCAACTTCGGGAGTAGTACATGTGGCAATAAGTTTGACTCCAGATTGGAAGGGAGAAGGGGATGGTTTAGAATCGTGCATGTGAAAGTGGAAAATAAAGTCACAAGCATACTTAGAATGGGAAAGAAACATTCCTTCCTTGGTTTTCAAAACTTGGAGGCCAAGGAAATAATGCACATAGCCTAAGTCTATGATTTCAAATTTCTTCTTAAGGTTGGATTTCACATGGGTTAAAAGTTTAGGGTCACTACAAGTGAGGATAAGGTCATCAACATAAAGAGCAAGAATTATGAGATGGATTCCTACTTTCTTGGTATAGACATTAGAGTTAGAATGACATCTAGAAAAGTTAGTGTAAAGAAGAAAGTTATCCATTTTGGCATACCAAGCTCGAGGAGCTTGCTTAAGACTATAAAGAAATTTCTTAAGGCAACAAACAAGGTTAGAGTCATTCTAGACGTAGCCAGGAGGTTGTTCCATGCAGATTTATTCTTCCAAATCCCCATGCAAGAAGGTGGATTTAACATTCATCTGATGGACCTCCCATTTATGTGAGGCAGCAAGGGCTAGAATAAGGCGGATGTAATTCATTTTGGCTACAACAACAAATGTTTCATTATAGTCAGTGCCTTCAAATTGAGAGAATCCTTTAGAAACTGACCAGTCTTTGTGTCTTTCAACACTTCCATTTAATGCATACTTAGTTCTAAACACCCATTTACATCTGACAAGTTTTCTTCCGTTTGGAAGAGGTACAAGATCCCAAGTATCGGTCACCATTAAAAAGTGATACTCTTCATTCATTGTTGTTTCCCAATCTAGATGGCCATAATCTTCTGCAAATGTGTCTGGATCACGAGTCTCTGAAACTTGAGCCAAAAGAGAGGAGGCTCACTAGAACTTTGAATGTGTCTGACATTGATCTCCAAGATCACTGACAAGATCATCAAATATTTATCGTGTTTAATGGACTCATTTGGGAAGTGGTGGTGTTGGTGCAGGTTCATATTCAATGGACTCATATGGAAGAAGGTGAGCAGGCAGAGGTGGATTTTCATCCTCACTGACATCATCTGGAGAAGAAACCAAAATAGGAATAGAAGATGGCACAAATGCCAAATATGTCTTGTAGGCCGAAGATGGAACAAATGTCGAATTAGGCTTGCAGGCTGAAGATGGCACAAATGTCGAATTAGGCTCGCAGGACAAGATATTTTCATCAAATTTAGCATCTCTTCTAATAATAATTTCATTGGAATAAGATTGAATAAGTTGGTATCCTTTGGCATCTTCAGAATATCCAACAAAAATGCACTTCTCAATTTTAAGTTGCAACTCTTTCCTTTCTCATCAGGAATGTGAACCCGTGCTATTCTACCAAATACATGGAAGTGGATTGCATCTGGATTAATTTTACTCAATGCTTCTTTCGATGTTACATTTTTTAAAGCCTTTGTGGGAGTGTGATTTACTATGTAATATGCACAATTGATGGCTTCCTCCCAATAACAAAGGCTTGATCTTTTAGATTGGATCATACAATCAACCATTTCTTTTAATGTGCATTTTTTTCTCTCGACGACACCATTTTGTTGTGGTGTATATGGAACAACATGTTGCAATTGAATGCCTTGTGTAGTGCAATAACTTGTAAATTTTTTGTTCACATATTTGCATCCATTATCTATTATTAACCTTTGAAGTTGATGTTGATATTGTTTTTCCACAAGGGCCTTGTAGGCAAAAAACTTGTAAAAAACTTCACCCTTAAGTTTTAATAATTAAACCCAAGTTCATTTGGAGAAGTCATCATTGAAAGTTAAGAAATACTTGCACCCAAAGAAGGAAGGAGAAGAAAGTGGAGTCGGACCACACAAGTCACCATGAACAAGATACAAAGGGGTAGACGTGTCAAGAGGCACATTTTGTCGAATTGTCTCGATGATGTTTGTCTAGAACACAAACGAGAAAAACACCAGATTTGCAAGAAATGAGAGGAAGATCAATCACCATAAGTTGATTACATAGTTGTTGCAATGAGAGATAGTTTAAATGATCAATCTGCCCATGCCAAAGTTTGCTCAAGTCATCACTATGAGCAAGAAAAACTGATGGAAAAGATGATGACCCAAAGCTGTCAATTTTGTACAACCTGGTAATATCATCAACAATTTTAGTCGCTAGGACATGCTTCAGATATTTTAAATCCTTGATTACAACTTGGTGAGGTGAAAACTCTACGGTTTTACCTTCACCTGAATGAGTGATTTGATACACTAATAGAAGGTTGCATGAAAGACTTGGAACACATAATACATCATTGAAATGACCATTATCTACTTGAACTGTTCTAGATCCTACAACAATAAGAGATCTATCATCACCAACAAATATTTGTTTGGTGTTACGTTCATTAAGCATAGAAAAAATAATTTTATCCTTATCCATATGATAAGATGCTCTATAATCAATAAGCCACTCATCAGAAGAAGAAATAGAAGTTGCATTGAAGGAGAAACCATAAGAAGAAAGTGCATGTCCATGAGAAGAAGAGTTATAAGAAGACGAATCAAGATTGATGTTGTGATTCTTCATCGTTGCTTTTAAGGCTTCATCTTTTTAAAACTTTTATATTCCACATGACCATCTTGCCCACACAAGTTTTAATTCCTATTAGTCTTCTTATTTTTAGATTTTGCTCCTTTATTAGCATTAGGATTAGAAGTTGGCTGAGAGGGTTTAGGACCCTTGTTTTGCTTGTTGTTTTTGCAAGGATGTTGCTTTTTTGGATCTTGAGTTTCTCTTTCTATCGGGTCACTAAGGCTTTGTTATATGTACTTGTAGTGCTTATCACTCCAAGCTACAAAATATTATCTTGGTCTCTGATAAGAGAATCAAAAAAAGATTCAAGAGTGGGTTCTTGGTAAGTACTCCCTAGAGATTCTCTAGTGGCATAAAATGTAGACACGAAGACAAAAGATGCACCACCAATCTTAACAAGAATAACATATATGCATCGGTCATCTCCTAGATCTATTTTACAATATTTAAGCAACAACCTAAGTGTTTTGAACTTAAATGAATAGCCTTCAATGCAAGAAAAATCATTGGAACTTAAAGTCAATAATTGATTTTCAATCTGGTGGACTCAAACCACATTGTGTTTACCAAACATAGCTTCAAGATTTTCCCAAGCTTCATCTGGGTCATCAATTCCTTGAAAATGAAATTGTAAATCAAGTGATATGGACATTCCTATGAGTCCACATGCTTCGTCATTTTAATTATCCCATTTGGATTTCTTTTCGGCATCAGTGGGGGCTTGTTCTTTTCCCAATGTAATCATGTACAATCCTTTACTTCTTAGTACATCCTCCATATGGGATTTCCATGGGAAATAGTTGGTACTTATAAACAAAACATCACTTGGAGAAGTCATATTAAAATATGTAGATAATATGGATTCGAGGACTAAAACTAATGGTCTAGATAGAAAGCTCTCGAAAAAAATAGGCTATTTAAAAAAACGACACTGAAAATGGACTTCGGATGTGGAATTTATGCCCTTTCAAAAAAAGGCATAAATGGTAACCAAAGAGCCACGTGGCAAGTAGAGGTTGGTCCAAGTGGTTATGCCCCTCATTCTGTAACTTTGCTTATACACTCACTTTTACAAGTAAGTTACTTATGAAATGATCAACTTTTATAGAATAAGTGAGAATCATTTTTACAATGAAATTACTTTATAAATTCAAGTTGCATGCAAAAAGTAACTTAAAAGAAAATATTAAAGTTATTTAATAGTGATTCACTTTTATAATTTAAGTGAAGTGCACTTTAAAATAAATGCATGAACTTTTTCAAAAAGTAACTTAAAAGAAGAGACTTGAATTGAAGACATCTTACTAAATAAAACAACTCTGAAATAAGTGAGCTAGCGAAAAACACATTACAATTGTAGAGGATGAGGATGAGGATGGGGGTGTTGTTGTTGGAGCTCCGCCTCAAAGTATGTGGTTACCCCAAAATCCTCATTTCCGCATGTTGATACAAACACAAGTGAATTAAAAAAAGAAAAAAGAATCTTAACAACAAATGGGGTTAGAACTTGGTTAGCTTACTCGAAAAATGCAATTTTTCTCTTTGTTTCTTATTTGTCGAGATTGCATAGAGCACACAACAAAGAGCATACGCAGAAAAGAAAAAACTTTCTAATTTTTTGAGATCGCACAGAGCACACGACAAAGAGCATATACAGACCGAAAATATTAGCAACTTGGAATTAAAAACAGAAAACCAAAATATTAAATCTATAAAAAAATAAAATTAAAAAAGGCATATTCAAGCTTTATAACTCCGGATCTGACTAAAATGGTCATATCTTGGGAAAATGGAAACTTTTTTGAGTGAAACGAATTTTTTTTTTAACTAAAAGAAGCACTCTGGGCACAGTGGAATAGTTTTTTTATCGCATAAATGTATGGAAATACCATAAACCAAAAATGCAGCAACAAGGCTTCAAGATCTCGATCTACAATGGAAGCGGGTCTTCAAATGGGCTCTAAGACCATGTTCAACAAAAAAAGTTATTCCACATAGGACGAACACCTCTAGTAACCATTCACACAAATAGATCAAAGATTGACACACCAATGTTTTTACATGGTTAAAACCCTCAAAGAGGGAAACAATCCACACCCCAACCAATGTGGCCACTTGAGGCAATATATTAATGCAAATTAAAAATATTTTAAAAGAGATTTTCTCACAATCAATCATCAATAAATGACCATCCATGATCTTTAAATACAGATCATGGGCCAATTGGGTATCAAGACACATATCAATGCACTTGTTAAGACTAAGGAAAATATGAGCCATCAAATCACTCTATGTTTAGAACATATCGTGACCGTCGAATTACATAACTACAAATGCATACTAAAGAAACACAATTTTACCTAAAGACACATTAGACCAAGTTGATCTTAACTAACTCATAAGTGTGTAAATATCCTAACAATAACATAATATATGAAGGGGATGGGATATAAATATTGATGTGTTATAGTAGTGATCAAGACATGTGATGTTCTTGAGCAAAGGAGAAATCAAGTCTTCTTCAAGGAAATTGAAACCATGAAGGATTTGGAGGGTCCTCCCGTTGTATGGATGATATGGTTCCCAAAAAATAAGAATTTTTAATTAAGTTGAACATGACCAAGGTTGGTTTTGGTGTAGTTTGTTAGCTTCACAAGTTTCTCATTGGTGGCGATAAGACGATGGCTCACATATTTTGTTGTGTATAATGTGGAATATAAATTCATGGTCAAGGAGTAATGTGGCATCCTAAGTGGAAGTGAAGATGAAATATTTTCACTAAGGGTAAAGTAGGAAATTAAAATGCACCCACTTTGTGACTATATGAGGGAATGGGTAAATTGATTTGTAACTACAATCTCTAAAAAAAACTTCCAGGTTACAAAGCCTGAGGAAAACTCTTGAGTATTTATCCTCATTTAGAGGATGGTACCCAAGGTAAACCCTAGGATATTTAGGGCACAAGGATGATCAACAATAGGGATCGAATCCATCACAACAATATACGCGTTATGATCTCAACATGTCACTTGCAGGAATTGAACCCAAGTGGGGAGAATAATAATCATTCCTCCCAACTACCTGAGCTAAACCTAATTGAAAAATTGTGATCTCTATAGATACATGAACCTAAAAACAATTAAGGTAGTTAGGTCTTTTCATGCACCCTCAACTTGCTTGGATAGTGTATACAATGAAGTTTCTTCAACAAAAACAACATTTAGATCATAGAGTTTTGTCTCCACAATTATGTACATAAGGACATTTTGACATTTCCCTCCCCCATTTTCCTTCTATGTTAGTCTCTTTCCTTGTTTTTTACATAGGATTTTTTCACCCTAAGGATAGAGCATTCACAAATCTCCCCTCCCTTTTATTATGCTAGGATTTCCCTACTATTTTAGGTCCACAAGAGCCCCGTCCCATCCCATGAAAGAAAACATATTTAATTTCTCATATATTTATGGCATTGGACTTTGTAATACCATAAGGAATTCATTTCTTCTAAATTGTATAACAAATCACATTGGGATTACGTTTTGACAACTTTGAGAAACTCCCACATATACCTATCAAGGATTGCATTGTTTTCATGATTTGTTGTCTTTTAAATTTCCAAATAAAAGTTTTGTGATTGTAATCATTTTCAAACTCATTTGATAATTAAAGATTCTTTCTTTCAATGCTTCTCTAAAAGGTCTACCCACCATTTGTATTTTCTTTCTTATGTTATCTCTATTGATGTTGTTGCTTAAATTTTGAGTGTTGAAGGAAAAGTTGTTGATCTCTAAGAAAAACATTTAGTATAAAATATATTTTGAATTAGTTAGAATCTTCCTAGTCCTTTCTTAGGAAACAATGTGTTTTTAATGACCATTTGGTTGTATTAAGAAACCTATTATATTTATTGAAGTTAATTTTTGTGTGACCTTTACTGCCTATTATTTTTCCACTATATATTTTTTTTTAAACAGAGATTGGAGAATATTTTTATTAAAAGGTGGCCAAAAATGACAAAATATTATAGATAATATAGGCTTTCTATTTCATAAAAGAATTAGTGGCATCATTGGATTCCCCCCTATCGTCTGACACTTTCATTCCCAGTATTGTTGTAGCTACATAGAAACTAACATGATATGTATAAATCCTGTAAAAGACATTCAAAATACATGTGAATTTAAAGAACATTTAAGAGATTTGTTGTTGCATATTTTCCTCTAGAGGGATGGAAGATTGGTCCAATTCTTTTGGTTCCTTCTGTTGCTCTTTGTGATCTTCTTCATTAGCTTTCTCCTATGTCTGACCTATAGTCTGTTGATTTTTGGAGTCTAAGATGTAATATTCACTTGTGTACCAAACAAAGTGCTTTATCTTATAACAATCCATTTCAATTTTTGAATTTTTCCCCCCGCGTGCTTTTGGAATGCTCATTATCTTATTATATTGTTCTTGTTGTTTCCTTTCCAAGTCGTGAATAATTTATGGGAAAGTTCTAATTTATATTATGATGTAAGAGCTCTTAATGGCTCCTTAAATCCATGTGGATACCTCTAACATCTCGTGAATACATGTTGTTCCAAAACCAGAAAAGAAAACTCTATTTCCTACACAAATCTAGGAAAACCAGTTTGTCCAAAGAATGACCAAAAACACTCTAATGGAAGATGAGAAGAGATGAGATGAAACTGTAGTGTACTTAACTATTGGAATATTTATTACGGACAGACAGAAGGCAGAGTATTTTTTTGTCATTGATGGCAAGCTCAACCCGACGATGATGAATAAGAGAAAGTGGAAAGACCAGCAACACAATGATGATCGCATGGCAAGATCAGAAGCATAAACTCCAGGAGTCAAGGAAGCAACTCATGGCATAAAATCTCGAAATGTGATAGATCAGAGCATGTCAAAGACTCCATTTTGGAGTTTCAGTTACTGGGAGTTGGAGGAGTCGAGAGTCGAGACTCTTCATCACAGGAGTCCCGAAGTCGCGAAATGTGAAACGCCGAAATCCCGAAACAGACACATCAACAAAGAGTTTTGAAGACCGGGAAATAACTCCATTTCGGAGTTTTGGATACCGGGAGTTGGAGGAGTCAAGAGTCGAGACTCTTCATCATAGGAGTCTCGAAGTCACAAAATGTGAAATGCTGAAATTCCGAAACACTATCCCAACTATGTGGCCATGATCATTTTCTGGTATCCTGGATGACCAGTATAGGGTCTTTTATGTAGTTCATCTAGTATGAACCTCTTCAAGTCGTCACAATCTGGAATATACAATATGCTTCGGTAAGTGAGTAGGCCTCCTTCCATCATCTGGTAGTCTCCGTACTTTATCCCTGTGGGTTCTTGTTGTAGGTACGAGGTCACGGTCTGGATGAAGGGATCTGTTTCTTGTGCATTTCTGAATCTTTCTTTGACATCCGTCTCACAGGTTATCACCGCGGCCAAGTGAATTTTTTTCATGCTTCTATTAAGGGCATCCGCCACCCTATTTTATTTTCCTTTAATGTGTTTGATTTCGAAATCAAACTCGCTAAGGAGGGCCATCCACCTAGCTTGTCTAGCATTGAGCTTTCGTTGGTCAAACAGATATTGCAATCCACAGTGATCTGTCATAAGTACAAATTTTCTTCCCAAGAGGTAACGCCTCCACATTTTCAAGGCATGCACTATGGTAGCCAGCTCTAGATCATGGGTCACATAGTTGACTTCGTGCTCATTCAATTTTTCGGATTCATAGCAGACCACACTTCCTTCTTGCATATGGACTCCTCCGAGCCCTTCCTTACAGACATCTGTGCACACGAGGAAGTCGGCTTCGGGATCAACGATCTTTAACATGGGTCCGTGGGTCAATAGATGTTACAGGGTTTGAAATCTTTCTTCACACTTTTGTGTCCAGGTGAATTTTATCCGCTTCTTCTAGAGGGCAGTGTTTGGACAACCAATCTTGGAGAATCCTTTTATAAATCTCCTATAGTATCCTGCTAATCCCATAAAGGATCTGATCTCTGAAACATCCTTTGGGGTAGGCAATTCCATGATAGACCTAATTTTGTCAAGGTCTACCGCTACTCCTTCTTCGAATAGAATATGGCCTAGGTAATGTATTTGCTTCTGGAAGAATTCACATTTGTTGAATTTGGCATAGAATTGATCTTCTCTTAGCACTTGCATCACAAGCCTAAGATGTTCTTCATGCTCTTCTCTATTCTTGGAGTAAATTAATATATCATCAATAAAAACCAGCACAAATTTGTCTAGGAATTTGCTGAGTACATTGTTCATAAAGCACATGAAAGTGGCAGGGGCATTGGTTAACCCAAATGACACTACCACAAACTCATAGTGACCATACCTCATCCGGAAGGCAGTTTTGTGGATGTCTTCACCCTTAATTCGAACTTGATGGTATCTCGACCTCAAGTCAATTTTTGAGAAAATAGACGCACCCCCCAATTGATCGAATAGGTCATCGATCCTGGGCAAGGGGTACTTGTTCTTTATGGTTACCTTATTAAGTTGTCTATAATCTATACACAGTCTAAGGGTACCATCCTTCTTTTTCACAAATAGGATTGGTGCTCCCCATGGAGACACATTGGGTCAGATATAGCCCTTATCCATCATTTATCTCAATTGCAATTTGAGTTCAACTAGTTCAGGTGTGCTCATCTGGTAGGGTGTCCTTGACACCGGCACCACTCCCGGTGCAAGTTCTATCGAGAAGTCTATGTCTCTTCTCGGAGGTAGACCCGGTACCTCTTCCAGAAACACATCTCTGTATTCTCTCAGGGTAGGGTGGTCTTCAAGGCTTGGTTTGTCATCTTCAATAGTTTTCAACACCTGTATTGCATATAGGGGACATCATTTTCGACAATACTTTCTCATTTGCATAGCTAATATTTGTCTCACTGAGACAGGTTTTCGAATCCCTTGAAGGGTTATCTTTTTCCCTTCTTGACTTACACATTCTAAGGTTTTATGGTAACAATCCAATCTGGCTTTATGGGCGGCTAGCCAGTCCATACCAATCAATAGATCATACAATTCCAAGGTTAATGTGTTAAGGGTTGCTTGGGTGGGGAATTCACCCAACATTAATTGGCAAGTTGGTATGACCTATGCTACCCTTCTTTTGGTGCCAGTGGCTAACTGTACCAACCATGGCTTGGCATTTTTATGTGGTTGTAGTTTATATTTATCAACAGCCTCAGGGGCTATATAACTCAAATTTGAACCACGGTCAATCAAAATAGACACTAGATGGTTGGAAATCATACCTTCTATTTCCACCACTGAAGCTTGGTGGTCAGCTTGGTTATTATCCAAGTTTGCATAAATTTGTGGCACACTCCTAGCCACATCATTGACGGTGGTAGCTTCCTGGATGTTGTAAATTCTCCGACTATTCTGTTGTCGGTGTGGACAGTCTCTCAGTAGATGTTCTTCTCCGCAACCCCAACATTTCAAAGGTTCTCTCTTTGGGTTATCAGTCTTTACTGGGGCAGATCCAAAAAGTTTATTTCCACTCAAGGAAGGAAAGTTCTGCTGGTGTACACTTCGGGCTGGGAAGCTCATCCTTGAGTTCTTTTTATAGTCCTTAAATCTTGGGGATTTAAACCCCTTTTTCTGGAATCCCAAACTATTCTTCGGTTTCCAGCCTTCGCGAGAATCTGTTCGATGCCCAAGCTATTCATAACAATATCTTGCCTTTCGGATAGTATCTTCTAGGGTCTTTGGCCCATCAAATTCAATTTTGTCCCGATAGTCCTTAGGTAGTCTGCTGATGAAACATTGCACCTTTGCCTTTTCTACCTTTATATAAGGTACATACCTCAGCAACTCGAGGAATCTACTGACATATTCCTCTATAGTGAGTTTCCCCAGTTTGAGTTCATAGAATTCTTTAGTCTTTTCGTCGAAATATTTTTCCGACAAATACTTCTTCCGGAAATATTTCTCAAACCATTCCCAAGACAAGTCCTCTTTGCGAACCCCTTTCAAATTCTTAAGGTCTTCCCACCAAATGGAAGCCCTTCTGTTCAAGTTGAAAGTTGCCACTCGGGCCTTCAAATTTTTTGAGAAGTCGTGGACTCTGAAATACTTCTTTAGTCCAAGCAGCCAAGCCTCTGCTTCCTCTCCTTTCCTTATTTCACCATCGAAGGAGGGTGGTTTTGCCTTCCTGAATTCTTCGAAGTTATGACCCTTGGAAAGATTTCGCTTCTTCTATTTTCTTCGGGAATAAGAACTAGTTCTGCTACTAGAAGATCCCTCTGAACCGCTAGCTTCCTTCCCTGAGGAATCATCCGCTGCTTGTCCTTTACCTTTGGGATGGACCTTTTTTGAGGTGCTCCTCTCAGTGTGGCCACTGATATGACCATGTTTTTGTACCTCAGGTTCATGCTGCATTTGTCTTTGTAGGTCAGATAAGCTCTACAGTAAAACTGTGTTAATTTCCATTTGCTTTTCTTGTTCGTTCATCATCCTCTCATTGTCATCCTTGCAGCTTTGTAATTCGACCATGAGAATCCTCATAGTCTTGGCTAGATCTGTAGGGATCCCTACCGCCCTCCTTTTGTCAGACTCTTCGTCTCGATTATGGGAGCCTTCCCCCACCTCTTGGTGAGTCACCATTCTATGCATCTATAATTTCCCGCGACTGATCGTCCGCTTAGGTGCAAAAGACAAACACTGGTTATTAGTCAATATTTATATTTAGTTATAGCCAGTACATAATTCATATTTTTATTTTTTTTCACATATACACACACACAATAGGAGTTTTCATTCTTAACTTCATCTTTTGATTAGGAAGGTTAAGACAGGGGGTTAATCCTTTTAAGAGTGTTTCGAACAGAGCTTATGCGCAACTCGTTCATGAGCCCAAGCAAAACAAGTGTTGTAACCATGCTCTGATACCAATTTGTAACACACCCACTATGGGAACTAGAATTTTTTTTCGGCTTTTTCCTTCTTCTTCTCTAAGGAATAGAATTCCCCGATTACCTATGGGGCCTCATACAGACCCTGCCATTCCTTACCCGTACTCATATGATTGGCAGCTATGACCATAGGCCTTATCAGAGAGGTGCTCGTTGGCTTTCACAATTCGGGAAATCGCGATACATGTATTTCCTTTTCCCTCTTGTCTCTCGAAGTGCCAAAATTCGTAGGGAACCAATAGTTTGTCATAACTAGAAATGCCTCAAATTAAAACATGTCCTTCCACCTTTTGGGGTTTTACTACATCGGGATTTCTGGATGTGCAACGATAGGAGGTCTCGCACCTGGGTTTCCCGGGAGCTGAAACTCCGAAAAACCAAACTCTAACATGCTTCACTATTTCGGGAATCCATCCATCAGGATTTCGCGAGTCGGGGGCTTCAATATTGGAAAACACGTGGGGCCCACACTTAGGTACCCCGGGTGCCGAAATACCAAAATATGATAACTTTTTCACACTCCATCTTTTGGAATATCGCAAGTTGGAATTTCGGCACTTGCGAGCACAAGGGATTTCACCCTTGGATATTCCGGATGCCGAAACATCGAAATATCGGGACTCAAATCGACGTTAGACCATTTCGGGACTTTGCTAATTGGGATTTCAGGACTGGCGAATACAAGGGAATTTACACTTAGGTGTCTCGAGTACCAAAACATCACATCTCATCCAGGCAAGTTCATTTTGGAATTTCACAAGTCGGGGTTTCAGGATTTGCGAGTACGAGGGAATATGCCCTTGAGTATTCCAATTTCCAAAATGTCGAAATACCATAACATGTCCGCGTATTTTCCTTTCTGGATTTCACCCATTGGGATCTCGGGACTGGCGTGTACAAGGGACTTGCCTCTAGGCATCCCGGGTGCCGAAATACCGAATCTTTTTAACTTGTCCATGCCCTGTTATTTCGGTATCTCGTATGTCGGGATTTCACGAGTCGTGAGGACAAGGGTCCTTACCCTCTAGTCCCTTGGGTGCCGAAATGCCAAAACGCTTACCAGCTGCCACATGTGCTCTACCACTGGACGGTCCATGCACTCCCATGGGTCTTGGGATCGACGGTCCCAATTTCTTCGTTACTTGCGAAGGTTAAAAAGGGGTTGAGGCATTATTGCTTGTGTTCCTCCATTCAATTTTACAATCATGACCGACCTCAGATCCTCTGGAAGGATCTCATTCATGTATTTAGCAAGAGGGAGGGTAACCTAGGTACTGTCAGGCTGCTAAATTGAAGATTTAAATGACCTGAAACACTAAATTGTCAAACCAGGGTAAGTAAACTTTGAGCTGCTACACTATATGTGCAGGTAAGCTAATTCCTATCTAAAGTCTATTCTTAAAATAAAACACAAACTCACTTTGAGAAACTGAATCTTAATGACTATCTTGAAACTGATCATTTCCTGTGTAATTCATCAAAAGAGAAACAGTTCTATGCTTGAGTGCTGGTACTTCTATTTCTGCTCTACTGAGATTTCACAAGACTGTTTACCACTATCTTTAATCATCTATCAACACTATTTCTATCTCTCACAGAAAGATTATTTCCTAAAATTATTTTAATCTAAACATTGAAAACAAATCTAACTCTGTCTACAGGAAAGATAAAGAACTACTCTACTTACCCTACTGGTACCGAAAGCTTCCTCTTAGTTCAACTGCACCCTAACTAACCTAACAGAGTAGAGTAGCCTAACTATCTAACAAAGCAGAGTAACTAACCATCCTAACCAAAACAAAGCATATTCAAGCTCGCATTCAATTTAATCTTCGTTTAATTTGGAAACTGGGAACAGAGCTATTCTAATTCACGCTTCAAATCCTACAGGAATCAACCATGCTTCAGTACTCATCAACGTAGAAGATATTCAATAAGTTGGAATCGATACAGTTGAAGAATAATCAATCAGTACTCTGAACAGTTAATTCCAAGACTCAATAAACTAACATGCAGGCAATTACTACGGTACTGAAGTAATCTAAATTTAATGCAAGAATAGCAGCGACTTGCACCTGTTTGGCGGGCCCAACCAAAAGGTACAAACGCCGAAGGAAAGAACCAGAACTAACTATATCATTATATGCAGACATTGTGTAAACTTCACGCTCCATTAACTCAGAAGGAAATACTTCAAATCGTATACCAGTCGAGTAACATAACGCAACAACAATTTTTATTCAAAAACATGTGTTCACCATATAACATAACATAACCCAACCGTTTATTAGGAGTGATCCTCTAGTTATATATAGATCCTCCTCTATAATAGTCTGAAGCAAAAATACATTAGTTCCAACGGATCCCAAATCCGAAAATAGCTTGAAATCAAGTTTAAAACGTTCTTCACATCTTCGTGACACGTAGTGTCATGAAGTGTGAACCATGAAATAGTAACGACTCAGTTCTATCATTGTGCCTTCGATCATCGTATGAGCGATGACTCCATCTGTCATGTAAACCTCGCTGTCTCCCCCTCTGTCCATAACGCGCGAATCTGTAGCAGCTTTGTTGGTGTCTCCACAGGGTGCGAGCTGGTACCTAGTACTGGCAAATCCTGTTCCAAGAATAGAAGTGGTACCTAACCCAAGCCACGTTAGTTCCATTGTTAATTTAAAGCATCAAAATTCATAAAAATAACTTGAAACGTAAAGATACCTTAAGTAGCCCCATTGAGTCGTAGGGAGATGTCAATTATGTCAAAACAAGGCTAAAGGGTGGTACTGGGTATAGAGATGGAGGTCTTTGTGATATAATATAGGCAAAAACATGATCAAAACTGGAGACCAACATGCCCCCAAACTGAAGCCTTTGCATGTCCTCAGGCAACAAAAATTCAAAGACTGGTAGCAATCAGAGGGTTGCAGCAGTTGCAACCAGCATTTGTAGCCTCTCCTGTTTCTTCAGATTTCTTATTTCTTTCTTGAGGACCTGGTTGATTATAATATGTTTTTTGGCAGTCTTCTGTAATTGCCTGTTCCTTTTGAAAATACCCTTATTCCTTTGTTTTAACCTTTCAATTTTGGACAAGAGGTGAGTTACCCTGAGCTTCATGAGTTCATTCTCAGTTTTAATATGTCTATCCAATACAGTGTACTCGTGTAACTTCTCTTTCAATCTGTTATTCTTGCTCTCTAATTTTGCTACCATTGGCTTCAAGGACCCACTGGAGGAAATCTCACAATAGGTTTCAAATGTTCGATCTTGTCCTAGCTATGCTTGAGGACTAGATGCATGAGTAAACTTGTATGGACTTTGAGCAGGGGTGTGAACTCTATCGGAATCATGATTTGGACTAAGTTCAGGAGTGAACTCATTTGGACTTTGAGTAGGGGTGTCAACAGGATTAGAATGATGAGCTGGACTGAGTTCAGAGGTGTCAATTGGATCGGAATTATCGGTTGGACTAGGTTCAGGAGTAAACTCTCGAGGTATCCGAGCAAGGGTACCTGTTGGTACTTGAATTGACTCATTCTGCACAGTCCCTTTGGGCGTAGTAGCCTGCCGATCCGCTTTACGGGTTTTTCGAATGAATTGGGACAGAGTCCAGGTCATTTCAGAGGGCTCTGGAGTCTCCTCGTGATCACCCACACTTTCCAACCTCTCCTGTGGTGGGTAACTGGGCACAGAGTTGTCCATACCTGACAATACGCTTTTGCATTTTCTTTTTGGGTTCCTCCTAGGCTTGTCAGTCAACTCTGCCAGTTCCTCCACGTCAATTATGTTCTCAGCAGCTAGGGAAGAACTCGGGATTCCAATGTTTTCCTCTGTAGGTGTGGTGTCCTTCATAGTTTCATTATTGGTTTCTACTTCATCATCAATTGGAAGTTCGGGATCAGGGTTCCCAGCACAGTCTTTGGTCGGGGCTTTAACCTTCTTTTTCCTAGAGTTCAACTTTTTGTGTGGGGAAACAGGCTTCACACTCCTATCTTTAGCCTGGGCAGAGGCGAGGGTTTTTGCAGTGAATAGGTCCCAAGTTTCTTGCTTCTTGGATAGTGCAGACTTAATCAAAATTTTAACTAGACCAAAGTGAAATAGACTTCCTCGAAACTCGTTAGCCTTTTGGACCTGTTCGGCCATCCTTTTTAAACTTTTCAACAAGAAGAAGGGTATGTTCAGCAGAGTACCTGTGAAGTGTAACAGGAGTCGGGCATGGCAGGGGAATATGATGGTATATCAACCCTCACACGTGAGGTAACGCTGGAGGACGGCTAACAATTGAGCCCACTGTGGTTCCAGCCAAGACTGCGATGTTCCCTCGGACCACTGTGTTTCCCGGTACTGAGGTTTCAAAAATTGCATACAAAGCTTTTTATCAACCGGCTGTCCCTTTGTCCATATTTTACCTATGGTGGGCAATTGAATTGCCTCTGAAATGAACTTCTCCGTGACTTCGAACTCGAGTTCACCCACTTTGGCAACCCCACCCTCAAAATGCAGAGCAAACTAGAGTGTGATTGCATCGTTATATCCATCGAACTTCTTCAGAAACGGATCCCACCCTGCTTGCTTAAAAATATCTCTGGTTGCCTCATACTCCGGAAGGGCCTCCAAGTCTGCGTACGTCTCTGGTTCATGGCGATTGGCTACCATGGTTCCACTTGATATCATCGGGGAAGTCTATGGGCGAGCAGCGAAAGTTGGATGAGGGCGACGAAGGAAGGGAATGTGATGAAGGGAATAGTCGGGAGGAGAGTCATATGAGAGTATTTGAATTGGCGTGGGGGTCAATAGGGCGTCAGAAAATGATGAGAGTCGTACGAGGGTGCAGAGTTATCATATATGAGTCATGTCGAACTCAACTCCAGGAATGTGGTGCATTTTTATGATATGAAATGTCATGGCGGGTTAGTTCATTAGGTACAGGTCGTGGTTATGATTAAACATCATGGAGTAAACAAGGCATCTTTAGTTCAAACTATTAATATGTAAATTAATGCAATAAATCAA
>ML788842.1:656777-673403 GCA_009831015.1 Picea engelmannii
CAATAAAAACATGCAGCCATCATTTCTGATCAAAACATCATGTAGACAATCTTATACTGAAACCATTCATAAGTGTTCAAACCATGGGCATATATTCCAAGATATTCAATGCAAGACATGAGATATAAACACTTATCAGAAAACACCAGGTGGTGCAACTACTGAGAGGTGTGCTCGTTTCCACCCAACCGTAGGCTCAACAACTCTTAATGGATTTACCACTATCCACCCCCGAGCTAGACCACAATGCTTGAGATTCTCTGTCTCGTTTCTTCAACGATCGAGAATGAACATTACTCTCCTTCTTCTCTGTTATCTCTCACTCTGTATTTTTGTTCCAGAGTTCTTTCGATCTCCTTTCCTGCTCTCTCCCTTGCATCCCCCTTCCACACCTTTTACCTGCCTTTTCTTTTCCAGCCAGGTTGCATGTGGCATGAATTTCCCCGCGATGGTCAGGTCTGAGGCCTCCACGGATGGGCGGTTCACCCCCATCCCTCATTAACTCCTGAGGAGCCTCTTCACCTACCAACCTGGCGAGTAATTCATTTCGGGGCCAGCGAGCCGCTCTTGGTTCTCCAGGCCAGTGAAGACCAAATATGGTATTGGTTTTCGATGGAAGTTAGCCATCGTGGTCTCTTTGTCAGCACATCCCCCTCCCAGCAGTCCTGCATCACATATATATTTATATATATAATGTTAATTTACATTCGTCGACCTTGTATACTAAGGTCCATTCAAAATCACACATCACATCTTTGAGTTTGCCACAGTTCTTGGCCAGCATAATTATTTTTACAGACTGGGGAAACCACTTTTCGGACCCCCCCCCCTCCCCACCATTAAAGGAAAAAGGGTCGGGGGGGTCCGAAATTATATGAGGACCATCGATCTGGGTGATGGGGATGATGCCAATGAGATTAGCATGGGATTTAGCCACTACACACCAAAAGGTCTTTTTTGTTAGTCAGTTTAGGATAAAAACATATGATGGGTGGCGCTAAGCTAATTTTTTTCACTTTACACCATAGTTTTATTTCTTAAGGCTACAAATATCCAAATTTCTTCAAACAAGGGGTGTTTTGACAATCCCCTTTCAAATTTTCCTTTAAATCATAATCACTAAAAAAAATGGATATCAATCAGCGTAATGATTATCCTATAAAATTATAGGACCCTAACACGACCCACAGTATATGACTGGTGCACCTCATTGCTGGCCAACATGAAGAGCTAGCTAACATATTGCAAACAAGGTAGGAAGAGGAAATTTGGGTTTGTGTCTATCTTGTGTAGCTTTTTCTTCGAGCAGGTTCTAGGTTTAGGCCCTAGAGTTGAGATTGTTCGGCATGGACCTCGCGATCCAGCCATGGCATGGTGGACCAAGGTGATGAGGCAGTTGGGGGGTGGTAGGGTACCAACACCCTACAATGTTGAGTTTTTATTCTGGTGGCGGCGATAGGTGATATCTCTAGAGGACTACCCATATGCATGGATTCACTTTAGAGGAGATCTCGACATGCCATTACCACCAGTTTCCGCCTACAGAGAGATAGGTATGAAAATGTTTTTTAAATATTTCATTTTTTTGTATTTTTGTAGAGAAAAAACAAAAATGTTTTTGGATGATGTCATGTACTAATTAACATGTATTGTTACGCAAACATGGGTCCGCGGCGACCGGATGGACTCCCACGACATCGGTGGAGGCACCGGGGGGATAAGACAGTAGGAGGAGACACTGAGAGAGTGTTTCAAAATGTGCAGGGCAACCTGTCTTATTTGACGCAAAGAATTCCTATGGTTCGGGTAGAGGATATGTCAGAGGTGATGCAGCGATAGGTGGTAGGTGTGCCCCGTGCTTCGGTGCAACTCTTCCGGCATCTCACAAACATCATACTATGTTATCATGACACACATCCAGCGCCACAAGTGTATATGTCATGGTTATTGTATTTGATCTGTTGTATATGTATTTTGAGGGTGTGAGCCCCAATTTTATACTATAACATCATATCTTTTGGAGAAATATAAACATGGTCTTCGTCTTTACTTATATTACAATGTGTACATTGGTTTTTGTGTTTTATTTGTCTTTAGTTATGTGACTAATGGAAATCTAAAACATAATTAGCATATGCATTGGATACATAATTAGAACTTCTAGATATGTGATTATAAGTAATAAAATCAAAATGTCATTCCAAAAGTCGTACCCATAGGAATCGTTGAAGTAGAGTAGGGTCTCACACACGGTAACCATCGTTCAACTGACATATTACTAACTGGGAGTCCAGCCAAACTTCTAAAGAACAAATACCATGTGAAATGGCATTGCATAAAAGCTCTATAACAATGCTATATTCAATGACATTATTCATTGATAATCCTAGAAAAATGTCTCCTGAAGACACCAGTTGGCCCTCAGGTGAGTAAACAACCCAAGAGGTGGAATCCAAGTTTTGTGTATGATGATTGGCACCATCTGTGAATTCTAAGTAAACCAAAGACTTTGTTGACATCTTCCAACCAAGGGAAAACTCGATAAGCAAGTCGATGATGAAATGGAAAAGATATATACACTAAGATACACTAGTATACAAAGAGTTACACCCAAGCTTGGGGCTTAAGCATAATATCTTTTCAAGTAGAGCCTATTTATGGGCTCAACCAGCATATTCCCTTCATAATATTCTAATTCATAGGCTCCTTTTTCTAAGACACGTTGCAAGATATAAGGACCGTGCCACATGGGGTTGAACTTTCCTGCCCCCAACGGTTCTTTGGCTTGGTCATAGAAAAGGACCAAGTCACCCTCCACGTACTGTCGAGGACAAACAGACTTATCATACTGGACCTTGACAAGTCGTTTATTTGCTTCGATAGTCGTAGAGGCGTCTCAACGCTGCTCATCTAGGCTCTCTAGGTGTATGAGGCGTTCTTCAAGATCGAAAGTGTCAGGTAGGATCTTAACTACCAGTTTAAGAGAAGGGATTTCACATTCAATAGGAAGAATCGACTCCACACTGTGTACCAACTGAAAAGGGGAAAATCAGTGGAATTCTTAACTGAGGTTCGGTATGCCCAGAGTGCAGGGTAGAGCATGAGATGCCAGTCAGAATTGCTCTAGCTGACAATTTTCTGCAAAATGGTCTTGAGAGACTTGTTCACGGCCTCCACTTGTCCATTTTCCTGGGGGTAGTAAGGGGAAGAATGACCATGTTTAAACCTCAGTTTCGATGCTAATTCTTTCATCATTTCATTCTAAAAGTGATTGCCATGATCGATGACAATCTCACTCAGGATTCTGAACCGAGCTATAATTTGATTGAACACGAAGAATGCAGTAGTATTACCATCATATTTAATTGTAGGAATGGCCTTGACCCACTTGGTAAAGTAGTCTACAACCACGATAATATGTTGATGCCCCCCAGCCGAAGTTGGGTTGCAATCCAAAAACTCCACCCCCCACTTGGTGAAGGGACCAACAGGAATGACCGGGTGAAGAGGGGCTAGATGTGAGCGCATTTTCCAAGTGAACATATGGCAAGGGTGACACTTCTTGACCCCTTTGACGCAATCTTTAAAAATAGACGGCAAAAAATAATCGACTCACAATATCTTTTGGGTTGTCGCAAGCCCAGATAGATGACCACCACAAGCCCCATTGTGATAGTCATTAAGAACAAACTTGGCCTCCTCATGAGTCAAGTAACGACGCAAGATATTATCTATGCCTCAGTGATACAAAGTGTCTCTGATGATAAGGTAGTTCTTAGCTTGATATCTTATATGACCTCGATCGTCTCTCGAAAGATGTTGAGAGAACTTCAAGGTTTGAAGATATATCAGAATGTCTCCATACTAGGGGTCCGAAGAAGAGATAAGGAAAATGTGTTCATCCGCAAATGAATCAACATGAATAACGTCTTCATCTGACCGATGGAAGTTCGATATTAACTCAACAAAAACTAGCAATTTCTTGGATTTCATCGAAACAAAATCGAGATCAAACTCTTGCAAGATGACAATCCATTTATTATATTTTCCCCCTATGATACACCTAGTAAGGACATATTGAAATGGGTTGACATCAACAACTACGGTAGTTTTACAAAGCAATATATAGTGTCGTAATCTTTGAACCGTGTGTACGACTGCCAAAGCTAGCTTCTCAGCATGAGAATATTTGAGTTCAGGGCCAACTAAGTTTCGACTAAGATAGAAAACAATGTGCTCATGGAGCTCATTATCCTCCTAAACTAAAACCATACCAACCATCCCTTCGGACATGGCGATATAAAACAAGTAATCTCTATTGTAGTCCATAGGATTCAACAGAGGTGTCGATACCAAGGCTTTCTTAAAAGCATCAAAGGATTCATGGGCTCGCTCATCCCATATAAACAGAGTGTACTTCTTCAAGAGACACATGAAACCCTTAGTAATATTGGCATAGTTTACTATAAACCGACGTAAGAAGTTAGATTTCCCATGTAAACCTTGAAGCTGATGAACGTTGCGTAGGGGGGGCAATCAAAGTATTGCCTCAACCTTTAAATGATACACCATGATCCCAGTCTCAAAAACTAAGAATCCTAAAAGACGACCCGACCTAACACAAAATATGCACTTATGAGGGTTTAAACGGATGCGATAATAACATCATATCTCAAAAACTAGTTGAAGGTGGGTAGAGTGATCCACTCTCTTGTGAGAGTGAGCAGCGAGATCATCCAAGTAGGATTTGAATATATTCTTGAGATCATGAAAAGCGAAGGTCATGGCTCATTGGAAGGTTGCTCCGACATTTTTAAGACCGAAAGGCATTTTCCAGTATGCGAAAGTACCCCAAGGACAAATAAATGTCGTCTTATGTTGATCCTTGGGTTTAATCTGAATTTGATTGTATCCTGAGAATCCGCCATAAAATAAAAAAACCTCACTTCCTGCACACTCATCGAGGATCTAATCAATAAAAGGTGTCGGGAAGTTTTCTTTCGAACATGCCTTATTCAGGTCTCGAAAATCCATACACACATAGATGGTTCCTTGCTTCTTATTCATGAGAATGGGATTGGATACCCATTCAGTCAAGGGAACCGGGTAGATAAATCCTACATTAAGCAATTTCTCCACCTCTGCCTTAATAGCAAGGGCATTCCTAGGATTAACATCTCTAAGTCGTTTCCGAACAGGTTTAGCATTGGGTAGGTTTTAATCTCATGTTCGACAATGCGAGGGTGAATTCCTAGCTTCTCTTCATATGACCAAGTGAATACATTACAAAATTCTTTGAAGAGATTGATGTAGATCTGAACTTCTTCAAGCGAAAAATCTACACTGATATATACATTTTCAATTTTACCAGGAACATGAGAGATGTCGATCGTGACAGTAGGAGAAATACTCACCATGTTTCCTTCAGCATAAATGTCATGTGTATCTAGTGGAACTACGGTGTGATCGATTATCTCGCTCAGGGTAGATCTGAAATTGTCTTGTTCGATCTTGACAAGCTCTGGGAAGAAGTAAGAGCAGTGATGCATATCATACATGGCCTATCTGAACCATTCATGGCTTCTATGATTGATTCATCCGAAGGAAAAGTATCATCGAGGCAATCATGTGAGAAAGACGTTGAAGTGGCCCATATGGGCTAGAGAACAGGATTCTCCTAGTCCATTTGCGAGGGGACAAGATCTGGGTCGATAGTAGAGTCAACAAAAACCTGATATGTTATCTCAGCTGTCGACAGTGGCATTGCCATTCCAATATGTGTTTGACCTTCACAAGACGAGATCAGGGAAGGTAGGGTCCAAGGATCGTTAAAATACAAAGTGTGGAAAGGAACGGACCTCATTGACGAAGTAGACCTACTAGACATGGCATAGATATGATGAATTGGTGCCACGAAATCAAAGGTACTCATAAGGGAGGAATATATTTCGACACCAATATCCTTAGTTGTTGGCTGAGAATTGTCGATCACAGGGATCGAAGGTCCAACTGATGCATTGGGGCTAGCGGGTGCAAAGGACAATTGATCGATTGTCATGATTTCCCCATTGTGGGGAAAACATGAAGTACGGAAAATGGACGATAAGACTGCAGTCCTGGCATAAGTCTAGCTACGCCCTAGTAACAAGTTATAATCGAGGGGTGCATCAACCACTTTGACATCCACCTCCACTATCTTTCCACCTAACTGGACCAAAAAGGTAGGAAGAATACCATGGGAACGGAAAGAACGACCATCAAATGCAGTCAACATAGTCAAAGATTGAGAAAGAGTTGGAGAGCTAATGGCTTTCCAACAGGTTAAGGACATCACGCACGTTGCAGCGCCTTCATCAATAATAGTACATTTGATGGTATACTTTGATTAATTCATATGGATCTGGAAGGCCACATGATAAGGAAAGCGGGGTTGAACATCCGTAATGTAGAACTTGATAACCTTAGATCCACATGCGTCTAGAGATCCTAACGCAAATAAAAAGGCATTCCTCTATGAAGGACACATCTGGAGTACCTCCAAATTTGACATCGCACAAGGGGTTTGACCCAGATCCTCAACAATAGAGTAATTTTGGGCAGCTCTAGCATTAGGGTTGTGGGTAGAGCGTTTGAGTACTCCTTTCAGAATACAAGGTGGAGGCTCTGGATTTTTGGTCTGCAAAGGCGGAAGGCCGACAAAATTTCTATGTCAACATCGCAATGAACCGGTAATTGGAATTGATTGAGGAAAACTAAAATCATCTGATTAAAATTCTCGTATGTCCCCCCCCCCCCCATTCCCCGGGTAACTCTATGTACCATTTCACTGCAACCCCCGTGAAGGTGCATTGAAACAATCTTAAACAAATAGAATCGTCGTTAAGGGAATTGGAAGAGCACGAAAGACAAAAAGCAGTGACGTGATCACCAGGATCCTCACCAGTCTTGCCCTCGAATTTCATAATATCCAAAGGAATATTGGTGGGGACGGGGGGCCATGTCGGATCATGACGCATCGAGTCATTCATTAATCTTGATAAATATAGAAAAATGAGCGTGGCCGGAAAAGGGAGACGAGGTTGCGACATCTAGCCCCAAGCTCCGGGAAAGATTGATGTTGGGGAATCGCAACCCATCCAGGGTTTTGGTATGCACCATGGCTATGTCTGGGGTTGTGAAAACCTCCTCCATATTGATTCATAAAGGGTTGGTTGGGCACCATTCCAATAGGAATGTTCTGATGAGGGTTGTAAATATTTCCCCCAGCCGAAGTAGCTCCAAGTTGGGGATTTCCCAAAGCATGAAACTGACCTCCTCCGAGTGGAAATCCGGAGGATAAAGGTGGATTTTTCATGCCCATCATATTGGTCGGAATCGGGGTAGTGGAGGAAAAAGTAAAGGACAGAACAGAGGAACTAGCTTGTCCGCCTGGTTGATTACTCCATCCAGGAGCGTTAAGACCAATATTAGACCCAGGGTGAAAAGGATGTAGGCTTCCAACCATGGGAGTTGTTTGGGGAATATGAGCACCACCAAAGGAGAGTGGAATATGTGGAGGAGCCATGCCCCCAAGTCCAATACTAGGATTTAGATTAGATGTTGGAATGGAGGATGCAAATTGCGATGTGAAATTCGGCACACCATAAGAGAAAGGCCTAAAGGCCATAGGGATGGACTGAATGTTGTATCCAGGTGAATGACAAAGAGGCCCAAAAGGGTTTGATGCAATGGGTTGAGTAGCAACCGCAGGTTGGATAGCGGTGATGATGGGAACCGTCGGCACTATGACCACAGTAGTTGAAGGCGTCGACAGAGAATTATTAACCATAGTAGGAATGGGAGTCAAAGGACTCCCAGTATCTTTCTGAATTGACTCAGTACTCATTCATGTATGATCACAAGTCTGGTAGGTGGAGGTGTGTGTACCACATTTGATAACTTTATTCCTTTTAGAAGGCAAAGACTCAAGATGCGGTGGTAACTTCAACAAACAGCGAGACCTGCGAGGAAGTGGATCTGGCTCCATGATGACTCAAGACTTGAGATATTAAAATAAATCCTAAGGCCAACTAAAAATCAAAGTGCACACCAAAATAAACAAAAAATCCAATATGCACACAAATGGGATAAAGTGGTTGAAAGGGGCCTCCCTGCCTAAAGTAGGTATGCCTCGTCCAAGAGGGGCCTGAGACTCTCTTCAAAAGATCGGAGGTATCATAATCATTTATAAGGGCCCTCGTGGGCTTAACAACCAGTCGGTCAGATCCCCCCAGAGAGTTAATCCTCCATAAAGGTTGTGTGTTGTCCAACCCTTATTTGACTCAGGGTACATGCAGAATAACCCCTACAAGTAACTTATGTGGCTACCTATGTCAAGCAACTAAAGCCACCACGATATAATCAATGCACAGGCGAACAGTCGTAAGTCAGGTCTACCGTATGGGCAGGGTAACAAAGCCTGAAATCTCAAAAGCACCGCATCTCACAGAGGTAAATGTACTAGCAAGAACCCCATATACGAATAGATCCCTAGAAATATCTCTAACGCTAAGAAGGTATCGGAGGGATATCTCCGCAACCAACTTCGCGTGACCTCGGGCTTAACTTTGGTTTGAGTGGAGCCTCCTGACGTCACCAAAAATACAATGGATTTCACCACTCCCTTCGTCAGACACATATGTTGAGTTTAATATCCTTGGAGAAGTTTACTCACAAAATCCTATTCCAAGGCTCTAAATCTTAAGCTAGTTTGTGCACCCTGGAAAATAAAATCGTTTCTAATCAATTTTAAATTTATCAGCGTTACTTTTAGTGGCTTTGTTTACTCAAAATATGTGGTCATGAAACTGATGATGTTATGACTCAACAAGTAAAATAAATGAATATGAATATAATGCAAATTCCTAACTTCAATTCTCAATAAATGATAAGTTGTTTTTTTTTCCCAGAAATGCAACTTTAAATTCAACTCTTCAATTTCAAATAAAATGTAATTTTTTCATACATGTATCAAGATCAATAATAAGCACCCAAAAGATCAAATGCCAACATGCAAAATGTATATATTTTTTGTATTTTCAATATAGATAAATGAAAATGCAAGGACTGGACAACAACTTGATATACAATCCTACTATAAGCAAACATAGACAAATCAAGCAGGATATCAAGAAGTAAACACCCAGCCCAAGATGCAAAGAAAACCCATGAAAAAATATGATGAGGAAGAAAAAACCGCCTGAAAATTCAACCAAATAAATATTACCTATCACTCTGCTGGCACTTAAAAGTCATAACAAAGACCTAAGAAGACTCAACAACCATCAAAACTCACCCAACAAACACCAAACTTAGCAATTAAGAAAACAAGAATGATGTACATGATTATTTAGGAGAAAACTATGTATATACTCTCCCTATAAAACAACAGCTCGTGTATGTACGCCTCTGTCAAGGTAAAAAAACGTGTATATGTATTGAAACACTGCCAGGTTAAGGAGTAGGCCAAGAAACTCATATTCAAGGTGAAAACAAGCTATCGAGTAATCAGACGACAAGAAAACCCAAGCTAATCGAGAGCAATCAAAGGATAAAAACACCCTAAACCCCAAAAGAAGATTCAATCCTCAGTATGGTCGCCAATTCTGTTACGAGGAAAATCACTCTATGGCATGGGGTAAACCACAACAGACGAAAATGACTGCAGAAATCAACTATAATCTCAAGTATGCTATATAAACAAACATGCTAACAAGATAGGATAAAGAGCCTACCTCGTCCGGATGTTTGAAGAAGATCATCGTTGAGCACTCGACTCAAAGCTATACACCTGCAACTTTCCCTCAACAACCAAGATATGCAAGCATATGGTGATACTATATACAGTTAGCACATGTAATAGTATAATCCATCAATATTCATAACAAATATTCCCATGGAATAACAATTCAAATATTTACAAGACATTAATTAGACAAGAAAAGAGTATTTCTATTAAAATATGATCAACATAAGTATATGAATGACAAACTTTTGTGTCGGCACATCTCGGAACCGAGAAACTAAGTCCCTTCCAGCTGGGCCTCCACCAAAGGCAAGCTCATATAAGAGAGACAATGCAATTCTTCATCAAAGAGGGAAGATCTTAGGGGCTGAACAATGTGTTCAGTCTTAAAAGGATAAAGGGATGCAGACTCAATATGAAGTGAATAATTTCTCCAGTGTAACTTTGCTCTCAAAGTTGAATTTTTCTCCTTTTTCCACAGCTTGGAAATGGCCCATTTATAGCCTTCAAATGGAACTGAAGGGCCGAGTCAAAGTGTTTCCACTATATGGAAGGTCAAAGATCATGGATCTCGTGACATGACATGGAAACCCGAGACCATTTTTTATTTTGGGCACAAAACCCGATGTACGGGAGTTGTAATAGTGCAACCTGTGTATACGCATGGTGTATAGTTGTTAGGGAACGTATATTTTAGAAAATACAATTTTTAGCTCTAGGAATTGAAAAAAGGGGACTTAAAGTCTGCATAGGGAAATGGAAAAGGCCTTCTGAGCAAGTTGCATGGGGTGAGGCAAATATTGTTATAACAATGTCCTTGTAACACCCTGTTTCCCCCAGCTTGTAAATATAACTGAACTGGCCAAGGACTATGGAAAACTCATAAATGTTAATATGAGAATGATATTTTGAATGTATTGCAGAACTGCTGAGAGGGGATGTGCAGAAAAAGAGACCATGATGGCGGTGGAAGGCCCCTGAAAAGGTGGCGTTAACTTCCACCGAGAATTGAATACCGTATTTGGACTCCACTGGCCCGGAGAACCAAAAGCGGCTCGCTGGCCCTGGAAATTAATACCTCGCAGGCTGGTAGGCGGATGGCTTGATGAGGGATGGGGTAGTAAACCGCTCATCCGTAGAGTCGTCTGGCCTGATTGGCGCGAGGGTAATCGTGCCACGCGCAACCTCGTGAGAGGATAAGGCGTATGGCAGAAGCGATTGGAAGGAGGGGCAGACGCGAGGGGAACTCTGGCATTACGTAGGGTGAGTGATAGCAAAGAGGAAGGATTGCAACCTTCGCTCCTGGTCACTAGCAGATAGAGAGATGCAATCTCAGAACATCATGGTCTCAGCTCGGGGGTGGCTAGTGGTAAATCCGTTGGGAGTCGCTGAGCCTATGGTTGGGTGGAAACGAGCACCCCTCTCAGCAGTTGCATCCATCTCTGGTGATATTTTCGAATAAGTGTTTTACATATTTGCATCTGGAAATTTATAGAATGATGTATATATGTATAGGTTCATATAACAGTGTAATTATGAATGATTTCTGTGTAAGAATGTCTATGCAGTGTTTGATAAGAATGAATAGATATATGCTCACAACAGAGGAAACCATGCATGATGTGCGGGGATAAAGCAATTTTATTTATGCCTAGACTGAACTAAGTTAGGTTCCCAGCCCATTCTCGGGAAGTTGCTTTCCCTTACACGTCTTCAGGGATGCCCGGTACAGATCTCTTCACAGAGATTTCCCTCGTAGAAAGGCTTACCAAGAACCCGGAAAAAGGACTTGAATGTGCAAGTCTTAGCAACCATGTACGAAGAGAAATGACCCTCTTAAAAATCCCAAAGTAGCAGTGTAAGGATAAGTGTTGATCAATGGATGAGATCCTGTCGGGAACCTACAGTCATTCATGATTGTTAAATCGTAGGAATGAACGAGGGCGTTAATCGCCTTAACCATTTTTCCTCTATCTACGTGAATAGCGAGGAAATCTGAATCATAGACTCCCAGGCTCCATGAGAACATCTAGACCGTTGGTTTTTCCACGTCCAAAGAGTAGTAGGAAAGGGCGCAGCATCGGGACCGATCTGAATCGTCAGATTTGAACTAGGAATCCCGACAGTCGTTAGATCTTTAGGGATATAGACGAGGGTTAAGCCTCGTAAATGGGGGGAAAACGGATCAGAGCCGTCCATCCGAGGAGGACAAGTGGCAGAGATCCGGTAAACTCATGAACTCGGAGGTTCGCGAGATGGGAGTCCAAAAGTTGGATGATCCAAGTTGCGAGTGGCGAGGTCACGAAAGGATCCGCGCCATCCATCCGAGGAGGACAGGTGGCAGAGATCCGGTGATCTCGTGAGCTCAGAGGCTCGCGGGGTAGGAGACCAAAAATTAGACGCTCCAACTCACGAGTGGCAAAGCCACGAGAAGATCCGAGCCATCCATCTGAGGAGGACAGGTGGCAGAGATCGAGAGATCTCGTGAACTCGGGAGTTCGCAGATCGAGAACCCAAACATTGGGCGTTCCAAGTCGCGAGGACGCGAGGGGCGAGGAAGGCAGGTAGCCGTTGGATCTGGACGCAGGAGGACCATTAGATCTACATGTGGGATCGTGTATCAGGAACTCGGGAGTTGAAGTTCCTAATTTTCACAACGGAAGTCGCGAGGTGGCGAGACGCGATATTCCGGTGACCACTTCAGCAGTGTGGGTCCCAGGGAGTGGTGGAGGACAGGTGGCGTGGGTTGTCGGAGTTTTACAAGCGAGACAGTGGATCTCGGCGTCTCATGTATCGGAAGTTGAAGGGCCAAGTATTTGAGCTCGCGAGCGGCGAGGTCGCGAGGAAGCGAGATCGGGAGCTCGGCACCTCGGGACTCGGAAGTTAGAGAACCGAGTTCTTGGTTTCGAGAATAGCGAAGTTGCGATAGGGCGAAAGTCCCGATAAGGTGAGAGAAAGTCAGCATTAACCAAGACCCTCGGGTCTCGGGGATTCGGGAGCCCCGTGACTAATCGTGAACTTGCGAAGCCACGAAGTTTCGATTCCCCGATAAGTTCAAGAAAGGGGAATCGCACGAGGAAACTGAGGGTGTAGAATTCCCGATAGGGAATTCGAAGGAACCGTTAAGTGTTCTTCGATCCAAGGGAAGAAAGGTCCCGAGGTAGCAGACGTGCTCCAAGGAGCGCGCACCTACGTCAAGTGTTATTCGCGGAGGAGTCAACAATTCCGTTGAATTCTCGCAACTCGGGGATTCGCGAATTAGGAGGATGAAAGCTTGATGGTTCAACCTGCGAGGTTGCGAGATTGCGAGTAGTGCAATCTGTCGAGGGAGGAGTCATCTCAGCATTGACCTATCGCATCTCGGAGGATCACAATGGGAGGCACAAAAGTTCGCCTCACAAACTCACGAGAGCGCGAGTTGTGAAGGGCGCCTGGTTTGGTTGGCCTGTGGTCCCAAACCACGTTCACAGGAGGGGTGAACAAGGAAGAGATGGCCTACACTAGAATTCCCGTAGGACTTTGGGGATTTTGTCCCTTGAGGAAAAACGAAAAATTTTATTATGTTACAGTGGGTATGTTACAAATTGTTATCAGAGCAAGGTTACAACACTCCGACTGATTGGGCTCATGCACGAGTCGCGCATAAACCTCGTCCAAAGCACTCCTATGAGGAGTAATTCCCTGACTTGACTCACTTGTCCAGGTCTAAAACTTGGAAAATGAGAACTCGATTATGTATGCATGTGAAAGAGTTAAGAATTTATGCGTAAATTATAGAAATGAATTTAACTCTTGACTAATAACCAGCGTTTGTCTTTTTACTCAAGCGGGCGATCAACCGCGGGAATCTACAAACGCAGCGTATGGTGACTCACCAGGAGGTGGGAGAAGGCTCCCACAACAGAGACAAGGAGTCTGATGAAAGAAGAGCAATAGGAACCCCTCCGGACCTAGTTGAGACTGTGAGGAGTCTCATGGTCAAATTGCAAAGCTGCAAGGCTGATAATGAAAGGATGATGAAAGAACAAGAAAAGCAAACCGAGATTAATGCAGTTCTACTGTAGAGTTTATCCGACCTACAGCGACAAATGCAGCATGAACTGGAGACGCAGAATCATGGTCGTGTCAGTGGTCACACTAAGAGAAGCACATCCAGAAAGGTCCACCCCTGAGGTAAAGGACCAATGCCAGATGATTCCACTGAGAAGGAAGCTGGTGATTCAGAGGGTTCTTCCAGTAGCAGGACCAGTTCCTATTCTCAAAAGAAGCAAAATACTTCCAAGAGTCATAAATTTGAGGAATTCAAAAAGGCCAAACCTCCCTCCTTCGACGGCGAGATAAAGAAGGGAGAGGAAGCTGAGGCTTGGCTACTTGGACTAAAGAAATATTTCAGAGTCCATGATTTCTCAAAGAACTTGAAGGCCCGAGTGGCCACTTTCAATTTGAATGGAAAGGCTTCCATCTGGTGGGAAGACCTTAAGAATATGAAAGGAATCTGCAAAGAGGACCTGTCTTGGAAACGGTTTGAGAAGTACTTCCGGAAGAAGTATTTGTCGGAAAGGTATTTCGACGAGAATGCTAAAGAGTTCTATGAACTTAAACTGGGACAACTTACTATGGAGGAGTATGTCAACAAATTCCTCGACTCATTGAGGTTTGTACCCTACATCAAAGCAGAGAAGGCGAAGGCACAACGCTTCATCAATGGGCTACCCAAGGAATACCGAAACCGAATTGAATTCGATGAGCCAAAGACCCTAGAAGACACTATAAGAAAGGCAACATATTGTCATGAACAATATGGACATCGGGCAGAGTCTCATGGAGACTGGAAACCGAAGAGTGGCTTGAAATTTTAGAAGGAAGGGAGCAAATCCTCGGGATTTAAAAACTACAAGAAGAACCACAAAATGAACCTTCCAACCCGGAGTGTACTCCAGCAGAACTTTCCCTCGGCGGACGGGAATAAAACTTCTGGACCTATACCAGTAAAGACGGATAACCCAAAGAGAAAACCTTTGGAATGTTGGGATTGCAAAGGAGATCATCTCCGGAGAGACTGTCCACACCGACAACAGAACAGCTGAAAAATTTATAACATGCAGGAAGCTACCACGGTCAATGATGTGGCAAGGAGTGTGCCGCAGATCTATGCAGCCTTGGATAATAACGAAGCTGACCACCAAGCTTCAGTGGTGGAAATAGAAGGTATGATTTTCAACCATCTGGTGTCTATTTTGATTGACCCTGGTTCAAATTTGAGTTATATAGCCCCTAAAGCTGTTGATAAGTGTAAGCTACAGCCACGAAAACAAACTAAACCTTGGTTGGTACAGTTAGCCACTGGCACTAAAAGAAAGGTGGTAGAGGCCATACCAGCCTACCAATTAATATTGGGTAAATTCCCCACCCAAGCAAACCTTAATGTATTACCCCTGGGATCATACGATATGTTGATTGGTATGGGCTGGCTGGCAGCCCATAAAGCCAAATTGGACTGTTACTATAAAACCTTAGAATGTGTGAGCGAAGAAGGAAAAAGGATAACCCTCCAAGGGATCCGAAAGCCGGTCTCGGTGAGACAAATATCAGCCCTGCAAATGAGGAAGTATTGCCGAAAGGGATATCCCCTATATGCAATACAGGTGTTGAAAACCACCGAAGGCGCTAAACCCAGCCTCGATGATCACCCTATCCTAAGAGAGTACGGAGATGTATTTCCGGAAGAGGTACTGGGTCTACCTCTGAGAAGAGACATTGACTTCTTGATAGAACTTGCACCAGGAGCGGTGCCGGTGTCTAGAACACCCTACCGGATGAGCACACCTGAGTTAGTTGAACTCAAATTACAATTGAAAGAAATGATGGACAAGGGTTATATTTGACCCAGCGTGTCCCCATGGGGAGCACCAGTTCTGTTTGTGAAAAAGAAGGATGGCACCCTTAGACTATGCATAGATTACCGACAACTTAATAAAGTAACTATAAAGAACAAATACCCCTTGCCCAGGATCGATGACCTATTCGATCAGTTGGGAGGTGCGTCTGTTTTCTCAAAGATTAACTTGAGGTCAGGATACCATCAAGTCCGAATTAAGGGTGAAGACATCCATAAAATCGCTTTCCGGACACGGTATGGTCATTATGAGTTTGTGGTAGTACCGTTTGGGTTAACCAATGCCCCTGCCACTTTCATGTGCTTAATGAGCAATGTACTCAGTAAATTTCTAGATAAATTTGTACTAGTTTTCATTGATGACATATTAATCTACTCTAAGAATAGAGAAGAACATGAAGAACATCTTACACTTGTGTTGCAAGTGCTAAGAGAGCATCAACTCTATGCTAAATTCAACAAGTGTGACTTCTTTCAGAAGCAAATACACTACTTGGGACATGTTCTGTCCAAGGAAGGGGTAGCAGTAGATCCTGACAAGATCAGGTCTATCATGGAATGTCCTACCCCAAAGGATGTCTCAGACATCAGATCCTTTATGGGATTGGCGGGATACTATAGAAGATTTATAAAAGATTTCTCCAGGATTGGTTGTCCAATCACTACCCTCCAGAAGAAGGGAACAAAATTTCTGTGGACACAGCAATGCGAAGAAAGATTTCAAACCTTGAAATATCTACTAACCCATGCACCTGTGTTGAAAATCGATGACCTAGAAACTGACTTCCTTGTGTGCACAGATACCTGTAAAGAAGGGCTCGGAGGAGTCCTTATGCAGGAAGGAAAGGTGATCTGCTATGAATCCCGAAAATTGAATGAACATGAGGTCAACTATGTGACTCATGATATAGAATTGGCTGCCATAGTGCATGCCTTAAAAATGTGG
>ML788842.1:673453-693214 GCA_009831015.1 Picea engelmannii
CATGCCTTAAAAATGTGGAGGCATTACCTCCTGGGAAGGAAATTTGTGCTTATGACAGATCACTGTGGATTACGGTATTTGTTTGATCAACCCAAGCTCAATGCTAGACAAACTAGATGGATGGCCCTCCTTAGCGAATTTGACTTTGAAATCAAACACATTAAAGGGAAGGAGAATAGGGTGGCCGATGTCCTTAGTAGAAGCATGAGAACAATTCACCTGGCAGTGGTGAGTACCTGCGAGATAGATGTCAAGAACAGAGTCAAAGAGGCACAAGAAACATATTCCTTCGCCCGAAATGTGACCCTGTACCTACAGCAAGAACCCGCTGGAGAAAAATACAAAGGCTATCAGAGGACCGAAGGAGGTCTACTCACCTACAGAGATAGACTGTACATTCCCAATTGTGACGACTTGAAGAGGTTCATCATGGATGAATTACACAAAAGACCCTACACCGGTCACCCAGGATACCAGAAAATGATTACTGCCACCCAGAAACAATTTTACTGGCCGGGAATGAAGAAGGACGTAGCCAAATATTTGGCCCAATGTATAGAATGCCAACAGGTTAAAGCGGAACATCGACACCCAGTAGGACTACTACACCCTTTACCCATCCCAGAATGGAAATGGGAAACCATCTCCATGGATTTTATCATTGGATTACCCACTTCAGCCAAACAGAATGACGCCATTATGGTAGTGGTGGATAAACTGAGCAAGTCTGCTCATTTCATCCCCATTAAATCGACCTGCAAGGCGATAGATATCACACAGGTATTCATGAAAGAGGTGTTCCGACTGCACGGTATGCCGAAAGAGATAATATCTAACAGAGACACAAAATTCACTTCCAAATTCTAGAAATCACTGATGACTGGCTTAGAGACCAAATTATTGTTTAGTACCGCCTATCACCCTCAAACCGATGGACAGACAGAAAGAGTGAATCAGATATTAGAGGATATGTTGAGGATGCATGTAATGCATCAACCCAGGAAATGGGAAGACTACCTGCCATTGGTAGAATTTGCCTACAACAACGGCTATCAAGGATCCTTAAAGATGAGTCCCTTCGAGGTCCTCTATGGTAGACAGTGTAATACTCCAGTCAACTGGAGTAATCCTGTAAATAGGATTTCTATCAGACCCAATATGTTGAAAGAGATGGAACATCAAGTGACTCAGATAAAACAAAATCTAAAGGTCGCTCAGAGCCGACAGAAAAGTTATGTTGATCAAAAGAGAACTCCAAGAGAATTCAAAATGGGAGACCATGTATATCTCAGAATTAAGCCCAGAAGGAGTTCCCTGAAAATGGGATCTTGTGCCAAACTGGCACCCCGATATTGTGGACCCTTTGAGATTCTAGACAGAGTGGGACCTATAGCCTATCGGCTAGCACTTCCTCCCACAGTAAAAGCTCATAATGTTTTCCATGTTTCATTATTGAAGAAATATGTACATGATGCTAATCATGTGATTGACTAGTCTGTGATCCAGGTGGAACCGGAGGGAGAATTTCTACCAGAACCCCAATGCATATTGGACAGAAAGGAAACCCAGCTCCGGAACAGAACCATTGCACAGGTCAAGGTGCAGTGGAAGGATTTTGGCCCAGATGAGGCTACATGGGAAATGGAAGATGCCATGAAACTGGCATATCCAATTTTGTTTACTTCGGTACATGCAATTCATGTTAGTAGATAAGAACATCCAGGACGATGTTCCTTTTAAGGGGGAGGGAATTGTAACACCCTGTTTCCCCCATCTTGTAAATATAACTGAACTGGCCAAGGACTATGGCAAACTCATAAATGTGAATATGAGAATGATATTTTGAATGTATTGCAGAACTGCTGAGAGGGGATGTGCAGAAAAAGAGACCACGATGGCGGTGGAAGGCCCCTGAAAAGGTGGTGTTAACTTCCACGGAGAATTGAATACCGTATTTGGACTCCACTGGCCCAGAGAACCAAAAGCGGCTCGCTGGCCCTGGAAATTAATACCTCACAGGCTGGTAGGCGGATGGCTTGATGAGGGATGGGGTAGTAAACCGCTCATCCGTAGAGCCGTCTGGCCTTATCGACGTGAGGGTAATCGTGCCACACGCAACCTCGCGAGAGGATAAGGCGTATGGCAGAAGTGATTGGAAGGAGGGGCAGACGCGAGGGGAACTCTGGAATTATGCAGGGTGAGTGATAGCAGAGAGGAAGGATTGCAACCTTCGCTCCTGGTCACTGGCAGACAGAGAGACGCAGTCTTAGAACATCATGGTCTCAGCTCGGGGGTGGCTAGTGGTAAATCCATTGGGAGTCGTTGAGCCTACGGTTGGGTGGAAACAAGCACCCCTCTCAGCAGTTGCATCCATCTCTGGTGATATTTTCGGATAAGTGTTTTACATATTTGCATCTAGAAATTTATAGAATGATGTATATATGTATAGGTTCATATAACTGTGTAATTATGAATGATTTCTGTGTAAGAATGTCTGTGCAGTGTTTGATAAGAATGAATAGATATATGCTCACAATAGAGGAAACCACGCATGATGTGCGAGGATAAAGCAATTTTATTTATGCCTAGACTGAACTAAGTTAGGTTCCCAGCCCTTTCTCGGGAAGTTGCTTTCCCTTACACGTCTTCAGGGATGCCCGGTACAGATCTCTTCACAGAGATTTCCCTCGTAGAAAGGCTTACCAAGAACCCGGAAAAAGGACTTGAATGTGCAAGTCTTAGCAACCATGTACGAAGAGAAATGACCCTCTTAAAAATCCCGAAGTAGCAGTGTAAGGATAAGTGTTGATCAACGGATGAGATCCTGTCGGGAACCTGCGGTCATTCACGATTGTTAAATCGTAGGAATGAACGAGGGCGTTAATCGCCTTAACCATTTTTCCTCTATCTACGTGAATAGCAAGGAAATCTGAATCATAGACTCCCAGGCTCCATGAGAACATTTGGACCATCGGTTTTTCCACATCCAAAGAGTAGTAAGAAAGGGCGCGGCATCAGGACCGATCTGAATCGTCAGATCTGAACTAGGAATCCCGACAATCGTTAGATCTTTAGGGAGATAGATGAGGGTTAAGCCTCGTGAATGGGGGCAAAACGGATCTGAGCCGTCCATCCGAGGAGGACAGGTGGCAAAGATCCGGTAAACTCATGAACTTGGAGGTTCGTGAGATGGGAGTCCAAAAGTTGGATGATCCAAGTCGCGAGTGGCGAGGTCACGAAAGGATCTGAGCCGTCCATCCGAGGAGGACAGGTGGCAGAGATCCGGTGATCTCGTGAGCTCGGAGGCTCGCGGGGTAGGAGCCCAAAAATTAGACGCTCCAAGTCGCGAGTGGCGAAGCCACGAGAAGATCTGAGCCATCCATCCGAGGAGGACAGGTGGCAGAGATCGAGAGATCTCGCGAACTCAGGAGTTCGCAGATCGAGAACCCAAACATTGGGCATTCCAAGTCACAAGGACGCGAGGGGCGAGGAAGGCAAGTAGCCGTTGGATCTGGACGCAGGAGGACCATTAGATCTACATGTGGGATCGTGTATCGGGAACTCGGGAGTTGAAGTTCCTAATTTGCACAACGGAAGTCACGAGGTGGGGAGATGCGATATCCCGGTGACCACGTCAGCAGTGTAGGTCCCAGGGAGTGGTGGAGGACAGGTGGCGTGGGTTGTCGGAGTTTTACAAGTGAGACAGCGGATCTCGGCGTCTCGCGTATCGGAAGTTGAAGGGCCAAGTATTTGAGCTCGCGAGCGGCGAGGTCGCGAGGAAGCGAGATCGGGAGCTCGGCACCTCGGGACTCGGAAGTTAGAGAACCGAGTTCTTGGTTTCAAGAATAGAGAAGTTGCGATAGGGCGAAAGTCCCGATAAGGTGAGAGAAAGTCAGCATTAACCAAGACCCTCGGGTCTCGGGGATTCGGGAGCTCCATGACTAATCGTGAACTTGCGAAGCCGTAAAGTTCTGATTCCTCGATAAGTTCAAGAAAGGGGAATCGCACGAGGAAACTGAGGGTGTAGAATTCCTGATAGGGAATTCGAAGGAACCGTTAAGTGTTCTTCAGGCCAAGGGAAGAAAGGTCCCAAGGTAGTAGACGTGCTCCGAGGAGCGTGCACCTGCGTCAAGTGGTATTCGCGGAGGAGTCAAAAATTCCGTTGAATTCTCGCATCTCGGGGATTCGCGGATTAGGAGGATGAAAGCTCGATGGTTCAACCTGCGAGGTTGCGAGATTGTGAGTAGTGCAATCCGTCGAGGGAGGATTCATCTCAGCGTTGACCTATCGCGTCTCGGAGGATCGCAACGGGAGGCACAAAAGTTCGACTCACAAACTCACGAGAGCATGAGTTGTGAAAGGCGCCTGGTTTGGTTGGCCCGTGGTCCCAAACCACATTCACAGGAGGGGTGAACAGGGAAGAGTTGGCCTACACTAGAATTCCCGTAGGACTTCGGGGATTCTGTCCCTTAAGGAAAAACGAAAATTTTTATTATGTTACAGTGGGTATGTTACAGTCCTTTCGTTTCCCTGTTTTCCTTTGGATCATTTTTTTCATTTTCCATGCCCTAGCCATTGGAGTTTTCCAAAAAAACCAATACTTATCTTATAAAATATAAGTCTACTATCCTAACCATATCGAAGGAATTCAAGTTTCCTTCTCCTTGAGTTAGTTCTTCCTCCATTGTTTTGCGACCTATTTTCTTCTTCTGCCAAAGCCATCTGCTTCCAGGCTTTGAGCAATTTTTTTCCATAATGACCATGGACATGGCATTTAAGTTAGTAATAAGGGATTTTCTAATTAATCCAACACTAAATTGTAGCTTATGTTCCCTATCAATTTCTTTGAAATTCGGAAGCCTGTCCCTTAAATCATTTCCCCCAAGCTTAGCTGCAATCTTGTATGGATTTGACATAATGTTTTCTTCTAAATATATTAAAGCCCATAGGTTATTACCCATTGCTTTCAATACCTTTTCATTCCATAATTTTCATGGAATACCTAGAATTTTTACTTATATTGGTTGTGTGGTCTTCCTCCCTTGCCTTTGATCAAAATAGGGGGACCGTCTCATTAAAGAAAATAGAGTGGAAATCCAAAACCAATTCTCTATAGAATCTTTGATGCATCATCTCCTAACCAAAATTTGAAGGGAAACCAGCCCTTGTTATCTAGGTGGATATCGATGGCCACCCACCTTTTCCAACTCGCTCAAAACAGTTTTCTGGCAATATTGGCAATTTATTATTTTTCGCAGTTTTTAACTCCCGGGGCCATTTTAAGGACCTAAATGAAGGCTTTTTGGGATCGAGCTTCTCAATAATGGGAAAAGGCTTTGATTGATCATACAAAATTAATCTCCTCGACGATACCTTTCCAACGAGCTATCGTTCACCTAAAACGGAGATCGTATGCAAAAGTTACGACCCCGGTAACTTGATGTACTAACTTACCCAAACGGGGCCCACATGACTTTTGGCGCTTCATCTCCTAGGGTTAGGTTTTTGGATGTATAGGGTTTTTGACATTCCTGTTTATTGTAAAAAGGCCTTTAGAGCCTCATTGTAATCATCTTGCGAATGAGCACAGTCTTCACATCTCTTCTCAGAGATAATCCATCACCATTCCAACAAGCTTGTTTTCCACTACATTTTACAGTTTCATCTTATTTACTTATTGAATAGAAAACCAATTTTATTGTATCTCTGTTATTTTTTGTTAAGCATGTTTTAATAATCTGTATTCATTTCATTCTTCTCATAAAATCTCGATCAGTGGTATCAGAGCGGTCTTCTCCTTGCCATCTTATTGCATGTCCCCAACGAGGTTAGGGTACAAAGAATTGGGTCTCAAGGTTGTTTCTCTTGAAGACAAAATCTCTCACACACCCAAGCGACCTCTCATGGCAGGAGAAAAGAAAGATTATGGGACAAGAGATCCTTTCAAAATGTTGATTGAGGAAGCCCTCATGCAACAGAGGAACGAGATTATGGATAGTTTCGCGCAAATCCTTCGACGGCTACCAACAGGTGAAACATCTTCCTCGAGCAGAGGCACCGCCCCCTTCAAGGTACAAATAAACTTTGATATTCCTGCATTTGAAGGTCAAATAGATGTAGATGTTGTAGACAAGTGGTTGAATCTACTAGAAGGGTATTTTTATGTCCATAACTTTTCGAATAGAGAAAAGATTACTTTTGCACTCCTCAAAGTCCTTCCCCGTGTCAAAGATTGGTGGGAAACTTTCTGTGAGCAAAAGGAAACATAGGAACCCTCATTATTTACAATCGTGGCCACCTAGGAATTCTTCAGCGATTCTATTAAGGAACAATACTACGTTGTCAGAAGTTATGATGACTTGTATACCAAATGGACCACATTGCGGCAAGAAAGAGACCAAGCAGTGCCAGAGTTAAAAAATATCTTCCATACCTTGTGCACCAAGCTGGGTATCAAAGATTCAGAATGACATCTGGTGCTCAAGTATCCTGATGATTTGAATAGAAACATCTAGACCGAAATGGAATTTCTGGACATCTCGTCCTTGGGTGCAGGCTACCGATATGTCATCAAAATCGAGTAGAAGCTCAAACAAAAGACACAGTAATTTGGGTCAGGGAAACCCTCATAGAAAAATCCAGGAAGGGGCGGCCCAAACCCATAGAAAAAAGGACAGAGCAAAGATGGAAAGTATCGAGATAACTAGTCTAAGCTGTAAGCAAAGAAGGACAACAGAAAGACAAAGAAAGATACCAGAAAGTGGTGCGACTTCCATAAGAGCCCTTGGCATAACATTGTTGACTTCCACTCAAAGTAGTTGTTGATGGTCGAAGTGAAAGCCTCTGAATCAGATGCAGGTTCTAACTCTGAGATAGAACCAGAAAGGGGAAGACGGATCATTGACGTGGAACCCAGTGCCACTGTTGCTACCACCAAGCTCCAGCCTGGTGAACCAGATGGGCCAGAAGAAGGCGAGCGCCTCTTCCAATCATAGATGTGTGTAAAAGGCACCCCATTGCACTTCATCGTTGATAGCGACAACCAGAAGAACCTCATCTCAGCAGAGGTCGTCAAGCGGTTGTCCCTGCTGACAATGCCACACCCACAACCCTACACCATTAGATGGCTTCGCCAAAGAAGTGATCTCTGCGTCACCCAACAGTGTCGACTGTCGTATGACATCAAGCCTTTCAAAGACAATGTATTGTGTGATGTTACTCCTCTTAAAGTTTTTAATGTTCTTTTGGGCCAACCTTATTTATGGAAACGTCATGTTGTATGTGAGTCTAGGACTCATAGTTTTATTATTACTTTCAACAGGAAATTGTACAGGATACCCAAGGCAATCCCTCCTAGTGTTATTTCCTTGATCTCTGCCAAGCAATGCAGGAAGGTCATCTCTCAGATGGGGAAATTTGTCTTCTTCATGATTCGCTCTCAAAGTGAGCAAAAGATCGCAGCCATATCTAGGGCCTCCATGGCCGATCTCTCCACACAACAGAAGCAAGTGGATAAGGTCATGGAAGAATACTTAGATATCTTCTCCTCTCCTACTGGGGTACCTCTGCATTGCCAAGTCAAGCATCTCATCGATCTGACCCTAGGCGCACCGCTACCCAATGGGCCAGTCTACCGCCGCTCTCTGTTAGAAAACAAGGAGATCAAGAGGCAAATCCAAGAACTACTCCACAAGGGGCACATACATCCCAACTCATCGCCTTGTGGGAGCCCAATCGTGCTGGTGCAGAAGAAAGACGGGACCTGGCGATTCTGCATTGATTACCGGGCCCTGAATAAAATCACAGTACGAAACTGGTACCTGATTCCCTGAATCGATGACCTCCTTGATCAGCTCACAGGGGCCAAATACTTCAGTAAGATTGATCTGAACTCTAGCTACCACTAGGTCTCAATAGAACAGATAGATGTATGGAAGACCGCCTTCAAGTCAAAAGAAGGTCTTTTTGAATGGTTGGTCATGCCTTTTGGTTTGACAAATTCTCCAACAACTTTTATGAGGATGATGGACAATATCCTATGACCTTTCACCAATAGTTTTGTAGTGGTGTATCTGGATGACATCCTCATCTACAGTAAGACTTGGGTGGAACGCTTGCAACATATTTAGTAGCTTCTGCACACCCTATGACAACACAAACTATATGCAAACTTGGAAAAATGCTCCTTCGGTATGGATAGGGTCCATTTCTTAGGCTACATCGTTGAACAACATGGTGTGCATGTGGATCCAACCAAGATCCAAGTCATCCGCGACTGGCCAGCCCCAACCACACTCACTGAACCTCGGAGCTTCTTGGGCCTCGCCAATTTCTATCACAGGTTCGTGTTGGGATTCTCTCATATCGCATGGGCCTTCAGCCAAGTAACCAAGGGTGGGGGTAAGGAAAAATTTGTGTGGGGCATGTCCCAACAATAAGCCTTCGATGAATTGAAGAAGCATTTTTTCTCATTCCCAATACTTTCATTATTGGACCTACAACATCCCTTTGAGATCGAGACAGATGCTTCAGACTATGTTGTGGGCGTCGTTCTCACTCAACACAGCCACCCCGTGGCATATCATAGTGAGACACTATCAAATGTTGTCTGTAAGTACCATACTTACGAGAAATAAATGTAATTCATTGTCCAAGCCTGCCGCCAGTGGAGTCATTACATTCTTGGGAAGGAGACAGTCCTCCACATTGATCACAAGACACTATAGTTCCTGCAGACCCAAGGAAAATTGAAGAATGACCGCCATCAGAAGTGCTCCACATACTTACAATAGTTCCACTTCAACATCAAGTATAAAACATGAAGTACCAACCAACTTCTTGATTGCCTCAGTTGACCTCCAGTCGCGACACTCACCACGGTGCTAGACTCTTGCGACCACGAGACCTCTGGATGCCCCCACCTCTACAAGACAAACCCTGAATTCTCCACCACCTATCAAATGCTGGGTGCCAACTCAGTGGTCGCTAATTTCCATCTTCAAGATGGGTTGTTGTGTCATCTGGGCCATCTCTGCATTCCATCAAGTGAGCGCGTGAAGCTGATTTGGGAAGCTCACTATAGTCAGGTGGTGGGACACTTTGGCGTCGAAAAGACAGTGGTAGTGCTGCAGAAACATTTCTACTGGTCGAAACTTCGATAGGATGTCAACAAGTATATCAGGTCTTGCACCACTTGTGCTATTGCCAAACCAACCACTAAGAAATAGGGCCTGTACACCCCTTTGCCTACTCCTGACAGGTCGTCGGAATCCATCTCAATGGACTACATTTGGGCCTCATGTCCACCAAGAGGGGAAATGACCGTGTTTTTTTGGTTGTTGATCGATTTTCCAAGATGGCGATTCTAGCCGCCTGCAAGAAGAACATCACAACGGAAGCCACTACCAAGCTCTTCTTTGAACAAGTATGGGTACATTTTAAGATCCCACAAACCATTATCTCAAACCATGATAGTCAATTCCTCAGCACATTCTGGTCGAGCCTCTAGTCATTGTTGGATACCAAGCTCACCAAATCCACGCCTTCCACCCCCAGACAGATGGCCAAATTGAGGTCGTCAATCGTATGATCGTACATATCCTACGTATGTACAATTCAAAACACCCCCGCACATGGGATGAGAGTCTCCCTTATGTCCAGCATAGCTACAACCGAGCCCTGCATATCTCAACTGGCCACAACCCCTTTCAGGTGGGGTTGGGATTCCAACCATTGGGCCCCATGGATGTTGCACTACCCCGGGTGACCACCTTGACCGACTCGTCCCCTGCTCCACCAGAAGCTGACAAAGCCACCCGGTTCATTGAGCAGATCCAACACATCTGCCAACAGGTTCAGGATATTCTACAGAAGTCTAATTCCAAGTACAAGCAACACCATGATCAACATTGGATGCCACATAAGTTTCATGTGGGAGACAGAGTTTGGTTGCACTTGCAGAAAGAACACCTTACAGGGCCCCATCGGAAGCTTCGCCCACTTCATTATGGGTCATAAACCATCACCAAGGCTATGGGTGACAATGATTTTGAGCTCAACATTCCCCCTTTCCTTGGCCTGCACCCATTCTTCAACGTGGCTCTCCTTCGACCATATTAACCACGATTATTGGACACCTCAGAGATAACAGAGCAATTGACAGCAACGAAGATCAACCCTGACTGCATGCAATAGGAATCCAATGATCATATTGTGGACACACAGATCAAGGGCACTCGACAACAAAGGATCTATCTTTATCGAGTCGTCGAAGCAGGGCAGCTCTTGCCCTGAGGCAAGTGGCTCACCTGGGGCCAAATTCAGCAGAAATTTCCTCATCTGATGGGGGAACTCAACGCAATGGATACCATTTCTTCCTAAGGAGGGAGGATTGATCCAAGTGTATATTGGTAGCCACCCACCTTTTCCAACTCGCTCAAAACAGTTTTCTAGCAATTTGGGCAATTTACTATTTTTAGCAGTTTTTAACTTCTGGGGCCATTTTGAGGGCCTAAATGAAGGTTTTTCAGGATCGAGCTTCTCAATAATAGTCAAAGGCAAAGGCTTTGATTGAGCTTCTCAATAATGGGCAAAGGCTCTGATTGAGCCTCCAAAATTAATCTCCTCGACGATACCTTTCCAACAGGATATCGTGTGCCTAAAACAGAGATCGTATGCAAAAGTTATGACCTTGGGAAGTTGATGTACTAACTTACCCAAATGAGACCCACATGACTTTTGGTGCTTCATCTCCTAGGGTTAGGTTTTAGGATGTCTAGGGTTTTTGACATTCATGTTTATTGTAAAAATTCCTTTAGAGCCTCATTGTAATCATCTTCTTGCGAATGAGCACAGTCGTCACATATCTTCTCAGAGATAAGCCGCCACCATTCCAGCAAGCTTGTTTTCCACTGCATTTTACAGTTTCAACTTATTTCCTTATTGAATAGAAAACTAGTTTTATTGTATCTCTGTTATTCTGTGTTAAGCATCTTTTAATAATCTGTATTCATTTCGTTATGCTCATAAAATCTGGATCAGTGGTATCAGAGCGGTTTGCTCCTTGTCATCTTAATGCATGTCCCCAACGAGGTCAGGGTACAAAGAATTGGGTCTCGAGCTTGTTTCTCTTGAAGACAAAATCTCTCACACGCCCAAGCGACTTCTCATGGTAGGAGAAAATAAAGATGACAGGACAAGAGATCCTTTCAAAATGTTGCTTGAGGAAACCCTCACGCAACAGAGGAACGAGATGATGGATAGTTTCGCACAAGTCCTTCGACGGCTACCAACAGGCAACACATCTTCCTCGAGCAAAGGCGCTGCACCCTTCAAGGTACAAATAAACTTCAATATTCCTATATTTGAAGGTCATATAGATGCAGATGTTGTAGATAAGTGGTTGAATCTACTAGAAGGGTATTTTTATGTCCATAACTTTTCGAATAAAGAAAATATTACTTTTGCACTCCTCAAAGTCGTTCCCCATGTCAAAGATTGGTGGGAAACTTTCTGTGAGCAAAAGGAACCAGAGGAACCCTCATTATTTATAGCCATGGCCACCTGGGAATCCTTCAGGGATGATATTAAGGAACAATACTACCTTGTCGGAAGTTATGGCAACTTGTATACCAAATGGACCACACTGCGGCAAGAAAGATACCAAGCAGTGCCAGAGTTCAAAAATATCTTCCATACCTTGCGCACCAAGATGGGTATCAAACATTCAGAGCAACATCTGGTGCTCAAGTATCGTGGTGCTCTGAATAGATACATCCAGACTGAAATGGAATTTTTGGACATCTTGTGCTTGGGTGCGGCCTACCGATATGCTGTCAAAATCGAGCAGAAGCTCAAACAAAAGACGCGACAATTTGGGCCTAGGAACCTCTCACAACAAAAGCCAAGAAGGGGTGGCCCAAACCCACAAAAAAAAGGATAGAGAAAATATGGACAATATCAGGATAACCAGTCCAAGACGCAAGCAAACAGGGACACCAGAAAGACAAAGAAAGATACCGGGAAGTGGTGCGACTTCCATAAGAGCCCTTGACATAACACTGTTGAATGCCACTCAAAGTAGTCGTTGGTGGCCAAAGTGAAAGCCTATGAATCAGATGCGGGTTCTGGCTCTAAGTCAGAACCAGAAAGGGGAAGATAGATCATTGATGTGGAACCCAGTGCCATCATTGCTACCACCAAGCTCCAGCCTGGTGAACCAGATGAGCCAGAAGAAGGCGAGCACCTCTTCCATTCATAGATGTGGGTAAAAGGCACCCCACTACACTTCATCATTGATAGCGGTAGCCAGAAGAACCTCATCTTAGCAAAGGTTGTCAAGCGGTTGGCCCTGCTGACAACGCCACACCTACAACCCTATGCCATTGGATGGCTCTGCCAAAAAAGTGATCTTCGTGTCACCCAACAGTGTCGAATGTCGTACGACATCAAGCCCTTCAAAGATGAGGTATTGTGTGATGTTGCTCCTCTTGAAGTTTGTAATGTTCTTTTGGGCCAACCTTATTTATGGAAACGTCATGTTGTATGTGAGTCTAGGCCTCGTAGTGTTATTATTACTTTGAACAGGAAATTGTATAGGATACCCGAGGCAGTCTCTCCTAGTGTTATTTCCTTGATCTTTGTCAAGCAATGCAGGAAGGTCATCTCTCAGATGGGAAAATTTGTCTTCTTCATGATTCGCTCTCAGAGTGAGCGAAACATCGCAACCATATCCAGGGCCTCAACGACCAATCTCTCCACACAACAGAAGCAAGTGGATAAGGTCGTGGAAGAATACTCAGATATCTTCTCCTCTCCTATCAGGGTACCTCTGCATTGCCAGGTCAAGCTTCCCATCGATCTGACCCCAGGCGCACCGCTACCCAATGGGCCAGTCTATCGTCTCTCTCTGTTAGAAAACAAGGATATCAAGAGGCAGATCCAAGAACTTCTCCACAAGGGGCACATACGTCCCAACTCATCGCCTTGTGGGAGCCCAATCGTGCTGGTGCAGAAGAAAGACAGGACTTGGAGACTCTGTATTGATTACCGGGCCCTGAATAAAATCATAGTCTGAAACCGGTACCTGATTCCCCGAATCGATGACCTCCTTGATCAACTCACGAGGGCCAAATACTTCAGTAAGATTGATCTGAATTCTGGCTACCACCAGGTCCCAATAGAATAGACAGATTATGGAAGACCGCCTTCAAGTCAAAATAAGGTCTTTTTGAATGGTTGGTCATGCCTTTTGGTTTGAAAAATGCTCCAGCAACTTTTATGAGGATGATGGACGATATCCTATGACCTTTCACCAATAATTTTGTAGTGGTGTATCTGGATTACTTCCTCATCTACAACATGACTTGGGCGAAACACTTGCAACATATTCAACAGGTTCTGCACACCCTGCAGTAGCACAAACTATATGCAAACTTGGAAAAATGCTCCTTCAGTATGGACAGGGTCGATTACTTAGGCTACATCGTTGATCAGCATGGTGTGCATGTGGATCCAACCAAGATCCAAGTCATCCGTGACTGGCCAACCCCAACCACACTCACTGAACTTCAGATCTTCTTGGGCCTCGCCAATTTCTATCGCAGGTTCGTGTTGGGATTCTCTCATATCGCATGGGCCCTCAGCCAAGTAACCAGGAGTGGCGGTAAGGCAAAATTTGTGTGGGGCCTGTCCCAACAACAAGCTTTCGATGACTTGAAGAAGCGTTTGTGTTCATCCCCATTACTTTCATTACCGGACCTGCAACATCCCTTTGAGATCGAGACATATGCTTCAGACTATGATGTGGGCGTCGTTCTCACTCAACACGACCACCCCATGGCATATCATAGTGAGACACTATCAGATGTTGTCTATAAGTACCCTAGTTACGACAAAGAAATGTACTCCATTGTGCAAGCCTGCTGCTAGTGGAGACATTACATTCTTGGGAAGGAGACAGTCATCCACACTGATCACAAGCCACTACAGTTCATGCAGACATAAGGAAAATTGAAGAATGACCGCCATCAGAAGTGGTCCACATACTTACAATAGTTCCACCTCAACATCAAGTATAAAACAAGAAGTACCAACCGAGTTGTTGATTACCTCAACCGACCTCCAGTCACGACACTCACCACAGTGCTAGACTCTTGCGGCCTTGAGACCTCCGGATGGCCCCACCTCTATGAGACAGACCCTGACTTCTCCACCACCTACAAAATGTTGGGCGCCAACTCAATGGTTGCTAATTTCCATCTTCAATATGGGTTGTTATGTCGTCTGGGCCATCTCTGCATTCCATCAAGCAAGCACGTGAAGCTGATTTGGGAAGCTCACTATATTCAGGTGGCAGGACACTTTCGCGTCGAAAAGACAGTGGCAGTGCTGCAAAAACATTTCTACTGGCCGAAACTTCGACAGGATGCCGACAAGTATATCAGGTCCTACACTACCTACGTTATTGCCAAACCGACCACTCAGAAACAGGTCCTGTACACCCCTTTGACTACTCCTGACAAGTCATGGGAATCCATCTCAATGGACTACATGTCAGGACTCCTGTCCACCAAGAGGGGAAATGACCATGTTTTTGTGGTTGTTGATCACTTTTCCAAGATGGTGATTCTAGCCGCCTGCAAGAAGAACATCATAGCAGAAGCCACTGCCAAGCTCTTCTTTGAATGACTATGGGTGCATTTTGGGATCCCACAAACCATTATCTCAGACCATGATAGTCGGTTCCTCAGCACATTCTAGTCGAGCCTCTGGTCATTGTTGGATACCAAGCTCACCAAATCCACTGCCTTCCACCCCCAGACAGATGGCCAAACTGAGGTCGTCAATCAGATGATCGTACATATCCTGCACATGTACAATTCAAAACACCCCCACACATGGGATGAGAGTCTTCCCTATGTCCAACATAGCTACAACTGAGACCTGCATAGCTCAACTGGCCACAACCCCTTTCAGGTGGGGTTGGGATTCCAACCATTGGGCCCCATGGATGTTGCACTACCCCGGGTGACCACCTTGACCGACTCGTCCCCTGCTCCACCAGAAGATGACAAAGCCACCCGGTTCATTGAGCGGATCCAAAACACCTGCCAACAAGTTCAGGATATTCTACATAAGTCTAATGCCAAGTACAAGCAACGCCATGATCAACATCGGGTGCCACATAAGTTTAAGGTGGGAGACAAAGTTTGGTTGCACTTGCAGAAAGAATGCCTTACAGGGCCCCATTGGAAGCTTCACCCACTCTGTTATGGGTCGTAAACCATCACCAAGGTTGTGGGTGACAATACTTTTGAGCTCAACATTCCCCCTTTCCTTGGCCTGCACCCATTCTTCAACGTGGCTCTCCTTCAACCATATTTCCCACCATTATTGTACACCTCAGAGATAACAGAGCAGTTGACACCAACGGAGCTCAATATCGAATGCATGCAAAAAGAATCCAGTGATCAGATTGTGGACACATAGATCAAGGGCACCTGACAGCAAAGGATCCAGCTTTATCGAGTTGTCAAAGCAAGGAAACTCCTACACCAAGGCAAGTGGCTCACCCGGGGCCAAATTCAACAGAAATTTCCTCATCTGATGGAGGAACTCAACGCAATGGATACCATTGCTTCCTAAGGAGGGAGGATTGATCCAGGTGGATATTGGTGGCCACCCACCTTTTCCAACTCGCTCAAAACAATTTTCTAGCAATTTTGGCAATTTACTATTTTTAGCAATTTTTAACTTCCGAGGCCATTTTGAGGGCCTAAATGAAGGTTTTTCAAGATCGAGCTTCTCAAAGATAGCCAAAGGCTATGATTGAGCCCCCAAAATTAATCTCCTCAACGATACCTTTCCAACGAGCTATCATGCACCAAACAAAGATCGTATGCAAAAGTTACGACCGTGGGAAGTTGATGTACTAACTTACCCAAATGGGGCCCACATGACTTTTGGCGCTTCATCTCCTATGGTTAGTTTTTTGGATGTCTAGGGTTTTTGACATTCGTGTTTATTGTAAAAAGGCCTTCAGAGTCTCATTGTAATCATCTTCTTGCGAATGAGCGCAGTTGTCACATCTCTTCTCAGAGATAAGCTGCCACCATTCCAACAAGCTTGTTTTCCGTTGCATTTTATAGTTTCAACTTATTTCCTTATTGAATAGAAAACTAGTTTTACTGTATCTCTATTATTTTGTGTTAAACATCTTTTAATAATCTGTATTCATTTCGTTCTGCTCATAAAATCCATATCACCTTGGTTAAAACATGGTGAATTGACACATAACCCAATTTCCTTTTCCACACCTTTTCCATCAATCGTTATAGAGCTTTCTCATATGCCATCATACCATGAAACCACTCTATTAGGGCTCTTTCTCTTGGCACCATAACCTCCCCCATGGTCAATATTCACCCAACACCAAGTTGACCTTGTCTTATTTGACTCTCATGCATTTTTTCATTTTGCTCATTGGCCTAGCCTTTGTTTGTGAGCCCTTTCTCTCTTACACCCCTCCAACTAATTCCTTGAGACTAAGGGAACCAAACTCTAATCCTCTTCCATTGTTGCGGTGATCACATATTTCTCCGCCTTCATCCTTTGCCTTTAACCTTATAATGGGGTTTGGATGTTTTTCTATAGCATTATATTCTTTGGGTTCAAACACAAGAGTATTCTTCCAAGATCAATGAAGGTGGGTATATGAATGCCTCTCCTCTTTCCCTTTATGTTGCCTCTAGACTTCCCATATCCTTATGTTTTTTACTTCTTTGTACTCTCAACATATGTGGAACGTAAAATCCTCTTCCATATAGCTTGGAATCAAACCCTCGTACCTCTTTCCCTCCAGTTGACTCTAACTCTTATGTAACATTCACTTATAAGACCTCTAAAAGTAAGAAATTTCATTTTGTCAAATGTAAGAGAAGGCTCCAACACTTTAGAATATCCTTTGGTCACGTTAAGGTTTGGAGGTATAGGGTTTTTTGGTTGTGGAGACTTTTGGCCTAGACTTATCTCCACGCCCAACCCTATATTCAACCCCTTTGCCTCTTGCCATTGCACTAACAATTCATCTCTTGACCCAAAGATAAACTTCACTAGCTCCTCCTCTCCTTCCTCTAAGTAATCAACTAAGTCCTCCTCCTCCATGCCTTCACTCCTTGTGACTTAAGCATTACACATACCACATATCTAGACTAAATGCAACCTACTTCTTACTTCTCATAGAAACTTCTCTACTTATTACAAGTATCTTGGTAGGGTGAAGGGCAACCAATGAAAATATTCTTATTCTATTAGGAGAATTTTATCCCTTCACATGCATAGTGGAAAACCAATGGTAGAAAATGTGTACACTCATTGGTCCATGTTGGTATTTATGATTTTAATGTAGGAAGGATATGGTCATAGGAGGGGAAAGCTCGCTTTGCTCAATTTTCTCCCAAAATCAACCTTAATGGACGACACAAACTCCTTTTAGGCTATAATCTCTATGTTGAACACAAAAGAAATGGAATGTTGTTTTCTTGATGATGATTAGGTGTGAGTATGCTTGCTTGCTTGACTTTTCCCTCTTTTTTCCAATGCTACAAATGGATGTTTGTGTAGCCTAACCTAACTTTATTGATCAAAGACATGCTTTCTTTAAAGAGATGCCAAGGAATTTTTTTACATAAAATGCATTGCATTATGGAGAATAAATGAACTCCAACATCAATATAGACATTGCAATTAAGTGAAATGGCATGAATATTATAACAAAGCATCTCTTGCATAAGCATACAAGCATATCTTGAATCCACCCTTCATTCTTTTCTTTGAGAAAAAAATCATAATTTGAGTATGCATGTTTTCACAGTTAGTCATAATGCTAGAAAGTCTTTTGGATCCAAACTGTGTGGAGTTTTGAGACGTTTCAAAACTCCACACACAGTTTGGATCCAGAAAACTCTATGACAAAATCATAATTTTTATTAACATTAACAAAATTAAATTTTACATATGCATTTCCGCATTTGGAAAAAAATCCCCTTACATAGATCTTTGTATGTTCTAGTCTACATTAGAAATAAAAAAAAGAATCCCACATCTAAAATCACTATAAAAATATATAATGCATATATTATTCTTTTACCTAATATTTAATAGTGTAATAAAAAACTATAACTATCCATACACATCCTTCCATATATATATCACAAACCTGCTCTTGAATAATCCATAGCCATTAATCATCAAATATATATGTAATTTTTTATTTCAAGCTACATTGTTGGTTTCCCTACCTAAACCTGCTTTGAAAGATATTACCTAATAATCATCTAGATTTTATGACTTCGTTTATCGGGAAGGAAAGGCCGAGAGACGAGATCACACTACATATTACAGGGATGTGTGACTAGTACATTTTTACATATCACAGAATGCATTGTAAGTGTTTTAAGGTGTTGGTGTTACAGACACAACACAGAAGTGTTTTAAGGTGTCGGTGTTAAAGAGCAATTTCAATCTCAAATCCACCCTGCTCACCCAACATATGACAATGGCGGCCAATACGTTGAGGAGGACAATGCTTTCCATATGGAAGGAGAATCCAGTTGCTCATACCATTCTTCAACACTCCTTGCACACTTTGAATGCCACTGCAGACATGCGTATTAAAACATTATGTCAGACCAACAGACTTCAAGAGGCAGTGGACACCTTCAAGCTTATGCTTTCAGCTAAATCTAAATCCATCCCCACTGTCATCACCTGCAATCTTTTGATAAGTAGCTTAGTCCGACAGAAGGGGCATGCATTAGCATTGTCTGTTTACACACTTATGGTGGAAGCCGACATTGTTCCAAATCTGATAACTTTGAATATTGTCATCAATTGTCACTGTGAAACAGGTAGAATGGATTATGCATTCAAAGTGTTTGAAGAAATGGAAGCACACGGTTATAGTCCAAATATCATAACTGTAACTACCGTCATCAAAGGGCTTCGCGGAGAGGACAGGATGGAGGAAGCTGTCAAACTTTTCAATCAAATTGTGAGCAAACAACAAAACTCTAATATGTTAACGTATACTACCCTAATATATGGGCTCTGCAAGGCAGGGAAAACCCACGAGGCGTTCGGGTTGTTAGCTGTTATGCTGCAAAAGGGTCATGAGCCTAACATAATCACGTTCACCATCCTCGTCGACAGACTATGCAAAGAAGGTAAGCTCCAAGAGGCCAAGAAACTAATGCATCATATGTTAAAAGGAGGGTATAACCCCAATGTTCTTATATTTAATGCTCTGATTGATGGTCTTTGCAAAGAAGGCAAGTTGGACGAGTGTACGAAGCTCTTCTGTGAAATGTCCAACAAAAATATATATCCTAATGTTGTCACATACAGTGTACTTATTGATGGTTTCTCCAAGGCAGGCCAGTTGGAGGAGGCTACGAAGCTCTTTTATGAAATGCCCAACAAAAACATATGGCCAAATGTTGTCACTTATAATGCACTTATTGATGGTTTTTGTAAGGAAGGCAAGCTGAACGAGGCTAGGAAGCTCTTCTATGAAATGCCCAACAAAAACATATGCCCTAATATTGTCACCTACAATGCTCTTATTGATGGTTTCTGCAAGGAAGGCAAGTTGGAAGAGGCTATGAAGCTCTTCTGTGAAATGCCCAACAAACACATATGCCCTAATGTTGTCACCTACAGTGCGCTTATTGATGGTTTCTGTAAGGAAGGGCAATGGCAGGA
>ML788842.1:693314-705863 GCA_009831015.1 Picea engelmannii
AGGGTTGTAAACATAGAGGAAATTCTGTTTCTTTTTTTTTCTGTGGTGGGGGAATTATAATGCCAAGGTAGGTTTTCACAAACTCTCTAATGATGGATATTGCATATGGATACATACATTTAGTTGTAGAATAAAGGGAAACACGTGCTAATAGTTACAAGTGGACGTAAAGAAATATTTATAACCATTTTGATTGGGGCAATGTTTGGATCAACAATGAATTATTCGAGGGTGAATTTGAAACCGATAACCTCTTTGAGGATCCCTTGTAAACAATGTCATTTTTGGCAAGGATGCCTACAGATATACTTATTTGCACAGGGATCTGTGTGCACATTGTTGGAATCTATTTTTTGGTGATGGGATTTAGCACAAAATTTGTCTCTGAGTCAGTATTATGTGCTGATAGGCCAACCTTTTATTCGTGCATCCTAGGAAGGAGTATTTTAGTTTCAATGAAAAATGATTTAGATCTCATAAATTAAATTGAATATTTATTCAACCTGAACTAATTTGAGAAGATTTTTGTGTGGGCAATGCTCAGGGATCAAATGTAACTCTATGCTTTTTAGGCATTGATCTAAATGGATCCTTGAAAAATTGAAATGGCTGTGTTTATTTCTCTGGTTGATTTTGTGCTCAAGAACCCTTGATTTTTCATGCTTAAAACCATGTTATAAGCCTTATAGAAAGATGGGTTGTTTTCTTCATTTGGTGGTGTTGCAGGTTAATGACCTTGAAGCCTTCATCAAACCTTGTCAGATCCCTGTTTTCATGCCCTAGAAAGGAAAAAGAATGTGGAGTTATGGTCACGCCGACGTATGAAAGGAGGAAAGGAGCTTGTGCTTTGTGCTCCACATGAAGATAAGACAAAGGCTTGAATGTTTTCTCTAAGTTAGGAAAAGGGTTATGCAGAATTGTGGATTACGTGGAGCTACAGACCAGTTGGAGGTGAGGCTATGTAGAGCTCTTGGATGTGCGCAAAGTTGGCAATGTGGTGGGAAGCATGTGGAGCTGGGGTAAGTGTTAGAGACCTACCCTTCCTAACCCCTCACATAGGTAGAATAAATATGTTTTCTATGTAATAAACGCCAAGATTAATCAATAAGGCTTGTGAATAATATGAACAAGTCTAATGTAAGAAAACTTAATAGAAGTTTCCACTTCTAGAAAGATCTTCCTCTAGAATGTTCTTTTGAAGATAAAATTAATATAAATAGGAGTAGAAGGCATGGGAAAGTTTTGTCTTGAGAATTATTTTGTAATTGAGCTCTGCTCTATTGAAGGTTGCCCCCTCGAAGAGGCAAGTGAACTTGGCTTTCTATCAATAAAGGTATCATTTCTAGTGTTATTGTTCTCTATATTTCATTGTTTTTGTTGGTGTTCGTCATATTTATTTCGTTTTGCTTTGCATAATACATCTGGTACCTTGCAGTAAGGCATGGGACAGAGTGTTACCTCTGCCCTCCGAACTTTGCACGTTGGAAACGGAACAAGGCATAAACCAAGGTTTAAAAGGCACAAGGAAAAGATGGGAGTTGGAGGGAATCTAACACTGTGCACCACACTCCGCACCAAAGTAAAAAGGCACATGGAGCATGAGACATTCTTGCCTCTACATGGACTCTTCTACATAATAGAAGATGCAGGTGCCCCGAGACTAGAAGGTTGTTTCCTAGTTGGTAGGCGATGTGGCCACCCATAGTGTTAGGATCCGATCCTAACCCCTCTTCATGGGTCATTAATCAGTAGGATATGTTTTCCATGTAATAAAAGCTGACTTAGTTAATAAGGCCTAATAAATAAAGGAGAATAAGTCAATGTAAGAAGACATAATAGAAGCTTTCACTTGTAGAAAGATCTTCCTCTAGAAGTTTCTTTAGAAGGTAGAATTGGTATAAATAAGAGTAGGAGGTGTTAGCGCTCTGTAAACTTCGTTCGGCTGAGAAAACAAATGACAGAGGCAACCTACAAACCAACTTTGAGGCCGAAAACTAGCCTTTCCGACCTGGAGAGGGCTCTCTCTGAGACTTAGTCTCTGTACAGGGTATGGCTTTAAACTGTCGGCTAGATTTAACACTTTTATACAATATTTCTGGTTCTATTGGCGAAAGAAAGCAAGACCTTGGGCTATGGAGTCAATTTAAGAAAACGATAGAACCAAATGACTTAGTGACTGAACTTGAGAGGATAAAGGCTAAGTAAGCAACAATCTTTCAGTGAAAAATCATTGTGTGTGGCGAGAGAAAAACACATGAAGCAACTCGAAGCACAGCTGGGGATGAATTCAGAGTTCATTTAGAAGAAACAAAATCGTCTAAATGGCGCGAATCTAGAGCACCGTGCGGTGAATTCTAGATTCGAATCACGTTCCTATTTAGACAAAAATACATATATGAATATAAAGAACACAAGAAAACACGTACGCAAAGAGAGAGTACAATACATCAAACTGCTACAATTAGAATCTTTTCGTCAAAGCTTCAGGACCTTTGCATTAAGTTTCAATCGAATTCAAAGCTACATTCAATAGTCACTGTCTACATTGTTTTGCCAACCAACCTGACTTACATTGAAAAGATGAAATATATAGACTAGGGTGTGTCGCTCGGGCTACCCTGCTCTCTAATTACTATCCCTAGAAATTAGGCTCTGACTATTCTCTACTAGATGACTCTTCGTATGGCACTTTACTAAAAATAGAAACTGACTGTACTCGATCGCACCATAACCGCTCGTCTTTGCCACGACAGTTTGGTCATCAACAAGATCTTGTCGTTGGAGAGTGATGTGTCGATGTTTTTCCTTTGATAGGGTATCTGGACGATCAAGTGCTCTGTCAAACTCCTGCCACCCATTGTAACAGCCTTGATTTCTACGATGTGATCATTTGCTGGAGCGTGCATGTGGCGGGTAACTGCAGACTGTCGCATGTCCAACGTACACCTGTCCTTTGCAATAGATGGGTTTCCAGTGTTGCGCGTCGTATGCTTGCCATGCGGGTAACTGTCAGAGTCCCTACTTCCTGGTAGGAAACATGACACAGGGAGACAAAATTCGCGCCACGTCTAAGAAGACAAAAATGGAGTCGCTTAATCATGCTTCTAGCCTTGTTTACATTTTTTATATCCGAAGCGTTCTCCTAAGAGACCAATTGCGCCTTTTCAGATTCATTACTTACCTTTGCAGAACCGCATTCCCTTTCAGCCTCTTCTGCGCGCTGGCTAGAGCCACGCGAACATTTTCCAGGGCTGGTCCACATTCCTTGAAGTGCTTTTCATTTTTTTCTTCTGACATCCTCTGTGCCTCGCGCAACTGGATGATTGTATCTTTCGCTTCCCTGAGTTGTCTCTTGAGCCAAGTCACGTTTCCCTCTCGGCACTGTGATGTTGATGCTTCGAGGGTCTTCGCTGCTAACTGTTGTCTCAGCTCTCTATTTTCCTGGTATAGCTCAACAATAGTGAGTTGCGCTTGCTTTAACTGTTGTGATGGTTCGCGAATATATGTTCCTTCAGTGTCTGTCCTTCTCCTTCTGTCACAGGTTTCTCGACTTGGACCTTCGACAGGTTCTAGCCGAATGGCGCGTATGAGTAACTCTTCAACGACCGATTTTGCGCGCGTCTCTCTCAGGGGTTGGGCCTCCCCAGTTTCCTTGTTCTTCCTTGGCCTTCCCCTTCTCCGAGGTATCGACTGTTGGGGGGATAGGGCTTCCAATGACTTTCCTTCTTCCGCAACCCTTCCTATTTCCACCTCCGCGCAGTGAGATGTTACTTTTTCTGCGGGTAGAGAGGAATCTCCTCTGGGGTCCCTGGGGATGTCGGTTGTGAGTAGAAACGAATCCCAGTTGTTTCCCAATCGCCTCAACTCCTCAACTATCAACGAGACATGAGATAGTTTCTTCTTTGGTTGGTTTGTTTCAGCCCGGACACTGTCTGCCATTTCTTGGAGGCTTTGATGCAAGAAGAAAGGTAGATTCAACAGTCTCCTTCCTGTGAAATGCATCAACAATCTGATGTGATGTGGGTGTGTTCTGTCAAACCTTCCTTCACAGGTGAAATATTTTCTAATCGCTCTCAGGAGCTTCCAAAAAGGCTCCTGTAGATATCGACTTGGAATGCCCGCTTCGACCTTCCCGTTTAAATTGTCTGGTTTGATAAATTCCTCGTAGCATAACACGTCCAAAGGCATGCCTTTGGACCACCTTTCACCACGGAGGGATCTCCATTGCGGTTGATAGGGTTTCCTCTGTCACCTGGAATGTACTTCCTGCAATTACTGCGCGAAGCCCATTGAAACTAAGCGCGAACTGTTCTGCCAGTTTCACGTTGAATCCTTGGATTTTCCTACAAAAGACCATGCATTCGACCTCTTCGAAAGATGCTCTGACATCCTGATCTTCATTTACCAACGTCAAGTTTTGAGGTTTGGGCCCCACATCCCTACTGCTTCGCGCACCTTTCCTTATATTCTGGGATGTTGCCATGGTGCAACGCATGTGTGTTCTGCGCGCGGTGGATTTAGCACGGATCCAAGGTGATAATATCAATTGACCCGAGTTTGTGATGCAGTTGAAGGCAATTGACTTCCCCGCCGCGAGAAACTTAGGGCTCGCGGGAAGAATTATAGACAGAGCATAAACTTGGCTGGTGAACAGAATACATGCAGAGCAACCGGAATTTATAACTGGGCGGGCGAGAGATGGAATCGTGCCAAGGGACACTGAATCCATGGTGACTGGAGGTTTTGAAGCAAGCCAAATATTTTCACAGCACATCCATGCGACGGGTACACTTCGGGGTGTGTAAAGTACAGTTGATAAGAGTTGTAGAGTATACGTTATATGAGTGCTGTGATTTTTCATTCTTTCTAACTTCATAATGAGCTGATGGTCACTTCGTCTGCCGATGCGACTTATATTTAACAACTTGCCTCGACCTTTGGCACGTAAAACCTTCTCTTCTGACAAGACCCGACTCTTTGGGAAAAGACCTTTACCACTTACACATGTTTTGGTTCTGACATCCCTTCCCGACTCTAAGGGCCAACGAACCACTTGTTGACTTCGACCCATTTGTTGTTCGGTACCTAACCTCACACACTTTGACACACAGACCAGAACTCGACTAAGACTGACTCTAACTGAAAAAATGACGGTGCTAACAGCTAGCTCCAACGGGGATGTTATCCTCCCAATGAGGTGGCAAAGAACATCAGACTAGGTGCCTAACCATTGGGCCTTATTCGACTTCCAGACTCTGAAACAACTGAAAGAAAAAGACAACCTAGACCTTCTTGACATAGTTTCAACCAAACTCAGCGTAAACTTAGGGCCTTCACTTCGGAATTTAATTTTCTGCTGACATACTGACTCGAAATGCCTTCTTTGAAAACAAAAATGAAAGGACTATTTACAATGACATGAAAAATGTGATAAACCTTATTGAACCAGATAGTGTTTGAGGAACCTGCCATTCACAGGCCCTCTGCCAGTGGACTCTCCATTAAGCTCTTCTAACAGGTACACGTTATTCCCGTGGTATGCGTCGATTCTGAAAGGACCCGTCCAAAGATGATCGAATTTTCTGTGTTTTCCCTTGTCTCATTCCTCGCGTCCCACTTTAGCACCAGATCCTCCACCTGAAATTCCTCCTGTTTAGAGTGCTTGTCGAACGTTTTCTTCATCCTGTCTTGGTGAAGTTGTGATCGGTTGTAAACCTGCTCCCTCATCTGATGCGCGTGAATCAACTAATTTATTCTTCTCTATGTGTCATCTGGCTCGGCCTCTTGCTCTTGTAGCAACTTCCTGATGGGCAATCCCAGTGAGGTAGGGAAAACCGCATCTGCACCGTATACAATTTGGAATGGCGACGTGGAGATGGAATTTTTGGTAGTGACTATATCCGCCCACAACGCGTAAATGAGTTTCTTATGCCATGCCTTCTTGTTGTCCTACAGGAGTCTTTTAATGATCCTTGTTAAGCTTTTATTTGATGATTCTGCTAACCCATTACCCTGTGGGTAATACATTGTAGAATGTCCCAGGGTTATATTGTAATCCTTGCAAAACTTCTTCATTTTCTTGGACTTAAATGCGGTCGCGTTATCCGTGATGATCTTGATAGAGCACCCGAACCTAGACAGGATGTTGGTCTCCAGAAACTGAATGATGGTCGTGTCGGTAGCCTGCTTCGTTGGAATTGTTTCGATCCATTTTGTGAAGTAATCTGTGGCTGTAAGTATCCATCTGTGCTGCACTGAGGATGGCAGATGAATCTCTCCTATAAAGTCCAAGCCCCATTGCATGAACGATGCTTCGACCGAGATCGGTTTCAGCGGCAGGGGTTGCAACTTTCTCCTTCCATCAAAAATATGGCACTCGTGGCAACTGGAAACTTCTTTGTATACGTCTGCGAAGATGTTGGGCCAATAGTAACCTGCCCTTAAAATTTTATGCGCGATGGTTTTCCAGCAGTGATGTCCTCCGTAGTCGCCTTTGTGGAATTCTTTGATAGCTCGTTCCGCGTCATCTTTTAGCAAGCAACTCAACAATATCCCTCCCGGATCTTTCCAATACAAGGAGTTATCCAAGATGCAGAACTTAGTAGCCTTCAACTTTAAGAACCTAGCCTTGGTCTTACTTAACCATGGAGGACCTTGCAGATTCTTCAGCACATAAATGATCTCTGTATACCAAGGTGAATCGATGAATTTCTGGGACACCTGCGCGGTTGTTTCTTCCTGAGGATTTTCTGACAGATCAGCAATGAAGTTGATTCCCAGAGCGTCGCAGTGCAACTGCACCATCATTTTTGTGAGGCCCTGACCTTTAATCAGCTTTGTGGGCTTGATTTCAAGATCGTATTCTAGCATGACCATGATCCACTTACCTCTTCTTCCCTCATGGTCAGGCTAAGTCAGGATGTCTTTGACTGAGTTGTTGGGTACGTAAGTGACAACGTGGGAATGTAGTATGTAAGTCTTGAACTTCTTGAGGGCTTTCACTAAGGCATATGCTTGTTTCTCCATAATGTCATACCTCAGTGGGGAATCTCAAAGCGTCCTGCTGAAGTAGGATATAGGATTTTCAAAATTTTGATCGTCCTTCTGTAACAGTACGCCAACAATGGTATGCTCCGAGCCGAATGAGAACAAGATGAAGTCCTTCATGAAATTTGGGTTGGCCAATACGGGAGCTTTGGTCAGCGCTACTTTGATGTCTTCAAACGATCTCCTGACTTCAGGGTTCCATTTGATCTCGTTTCCCTTTCTGAGCATGTTGTTGATATGCTTTATAATTTCTGCCGTGTTCGGGATGAATCTTCTCAAGAAATTCACCTTTCCCAGGAAGGACTGTACCTCCTTCTTGCTGTGAGGAGTGTTGATTTTTAGGATTCCTTTTACCATGTTGGGATCGATCTTTATACCCTCCTTTGAGATGATGTGCCACAACAGTTTCCCTTCTTGCATTCCGAAATGTGATTTCTTCGGATTCAACGATATGCCGAACCTCCTGCACTTCTGGAAGACCCTCTTGAGATGCTCAAGCTGTTGTTCGTCGGAGTCGAAGTACACTGTGATGTCATCCAGATAGATCACGGTATTTTTTTCTCTTTCCTCAGCAAATTCTATGTCTATCGCCCTCTGGAAGGTAGCTCCAGCATTCGTAAGACCAAAAGGCATCTTATCATACATGAACGTCCCCCATGGTGTCGTGAAAGCTGTCTTTTCCCGATCATCCGGGTGTACCATGATCTGATTGTAACCTGAAAATTCGTCCAACATGGACATCTTTTGGGACCCAACTACCTTCTACAGAATATGGTCCATCTTAGGGAGCGGGTAGTTTTCCTTGAGGGATACTTTGTTCAAGTTTCGAAAATCCACGCACAACCTTATTTCGTCGCTCTTTTTCCTTACAGGCACCAGGTTGGCAACCCATTTTGAAAACCTTAAAGAAACAATAATTTTGGCTTCGAAGAGTTTCTATACTTCTTTTTCAATTAGCAACAACAGTATGGGATTTATCCGTCTTAGCTTTTGCTTGAAAGGTTTTTGATCTTCTTTGAGAGGAATGACGTGTTGACTCACTTTAGTGTCATAGACTTTCAAGTCATCATAACTCCATGTGAAAACGTCGAGAAAATCTTTCATGAGTTTGATGTAGTCCTGTTTGACCTTTGGATTGAGTATCTTTGATAATTTAATTATCCTCGGATTCTCCAGGGTCCCGATGTTGCAATCCTCGACATCCTCATCATTCGCGGTGATCTTGGGATTTCTGGCCACATCGTTTTCATCAAACATCTTTTCCAACAGAAGCAACCCTTTGGGGATGATATTATTCTTTAGCTGCACTATGTCCCTCCCAACTATCTGGTTTTTGAAAGGGTTGTTGTTACTGCGCACAGCTGCGCTTTCATCTTCATCGCAACAACACTCGTCATCAATGTTCACATTAGCAAACTCGTCACTCAATTGGAGAAATCTCTCCACCTGTTTGTCATCCTCAAACACCTGCGAATACTTGATATTATCGGGCACCGCCAGCCTATGTTTGACTTCGATCTCATACTTTATGTTAGGAAAATGGGAATTTTAAAAATTGAGGCCGAGGTGGCCAAGGCATCCGCAATTTGATTCTTCCCCCTCGGGATCGCTGACAAATTATACTTCGAGAATTCTTCGAGGAGGTCCAACACTAGGTTTCTGTACGCCCTTAGTCCGGGGTGCTTGGATTGGTATATACCTTTTACTTGGTTTATAATGAGCTCGGAGTCTCCATGCATTGCTATCTTCTTTGCGCCCAACTCTTTCAAAACTCTCAGACCCAAAATCAATGCCTCATACTCAGCCATGTTATTTGTACAATCGAAGGCAAGTTTGTACTAGCAGAGTTTTGTGCCCACCTTGGGAGGACGTATCCATACACCGGCTCCTACCCCTTCCTTGCTGACGGCTCCATCGAAGCTCATGTTCCACAGCTTGTTCTTCGTGCGGTTCCTCGGGTCTACGCACTCTTATGCTCGTCACGCGGCCTTATCCTCGACAGTGATGGCGGTCGTCAGCTCTTCCTCTTCAAAGCTCAGGTCATTGTAAAATATGGAGGAGCCGATCTCAGTGTCGACGAAGTAGATAGGGCGGTTATTTCGCTGTGTCTTACTACTCACCATGTATTTCAGCAGTACTTTTCTATACAACCGTCTCTCTTGACTGAAGACAGGAATGTGTTGGAAAATATTGAACAGACAGTGAGATTGAACACACAGCGAGATTGTACAGACAACGAGATGGTTGGCTTATATTAAACAGACAGTGAATGGTTGTTGTCATTGATGGCAAGTTTGGATTAGACAGGTTGCAACAAGATCACGATTCAATCGTAACCATTGGATCATCAAAAATGAATTTGGATCGTAGATTACAGCCCATGTCGGAATTTCGCTGATCGAGTGTTGAACAGTTCAAAGGAAATAAACCTTAGGAATCCCGATTTCGCGATATGCGAAATCACGACTTGATCGCAGCCATTGAGTAGAGATTGGATCTGAACCGTCAGATCAAGGAATGATCTGGACCGTTGATCTGACTTATTCAAGGTGTTTCGGGGATCGGGATTTGTAAGTGACAAAAACTATGAACGCCAAGAGTGCCGAAATCGTGATGTGTAAAATCTCGATTTGATTTGAACCGTTGGATCAAGTATTGATCGGAGGGTTGTTGTTCCTATACACAGATTAACTTCTCAATTACAAATCCGTTAGTGAAATGGACTCATGATTGCCAATCAGTTGGCGTTTCAGTTGCTTAGACAGTTGTCGTCATTTTGCCTAAGCAGTGGGGAAGTTGAACCGTCGTGTGCGTGTGTATAAAAGAAGATGAAATAGACTGTGTCTGGTTGGTTGTTCTGTAAATGAAAAAGAATGAAACTGTAAGAACAAAGAAGAAGAGAATGCGCAGAGTGAGATTGAGCATATGTGAAGTGTAAGATGAAATGCAGAGTAGAATAACAGAACGAGTTGAAGAAGAGCATAATGAGAGCACGAGTTGATGCAGAGCATATCTGCTGAACAAACAGAGGAAGAGAAGAGCAGCAGAACAGTGTGCAGAAGACCAGATTTACAGAACAAATAAAGATTGGTAAGAACTGATTTATCTGTAAAGTTGAATGTTTATTTAGCCATTAATATTACAGGGAGGTTGGGAGGTGCTCGGGAGGACTGTTGTCCTCAGAGGTTCAAGTGGCAGCTTGAACACAGGGAGTTGTAGCTTCCATCTGGTTGTAGCCAGAGAAACTAGGGTGGCAGGGTGGTGCAAGGGAGAACTGGTGTTCTCTGTTATGCAGGTTGGAGCCTGTGTAACTGGAAGTTGGTGCTTCCATCCAGTTGGTGCTGGAACATACAAGGAGTTGGTGCTTCCTTCTAGTGGGTGCTAGAAAAACCAGAGAGTTGGTGCTCTCAAACAAGTTGCAGCTTGTAAAACAGAGGTAGCAGTCTCACATTGAGTTGGTGCTCAATTGTAGATGATATACAGAACTGAAAAGACTGCCTATCATTTCAAAGAAGAAGCGGTTTTCTCCCTTTATGGGTTTCCTCGTGAAAAATCTGTCTCTGTGTATACTTTATGTATGACTGATGTTCTTTAATTTTATTGCCCATATACTGTATATTGTTGATGATCACTTGAAGAAAGTTTAATAATGTTTTAAAAGGAATAAAATTGTTTAAGCTCATAAACAACTGATTCACCTCCCCTCTCAGTTGTTTTAGTATTTCCAACAGAATGGTGGCGTACGACATATCTATCTACAGGTTTCCCTTCAATTTCGCGGCCCATGACCTGGATAATAGCATGCCAAATTTAGGGGGTGTATCGGTCACAACCACGTCCATAACTAGATTCTTAGAAGGGATTTGGGCCAGCCACACAACCAAATCTTTGATCAGACCCAAACATTTCATTGTCTTTGAATTGAAAGAAAAAAGATCCTTATAGGGCCTGGTGATGTCCAAACCCTGTTAAAATATTGTGTAACTGCAAAGAATATTCTTATCCCCTTTTGTGGATAAAGATAAAATATATTTATTAGATCAATCCCCTTTTGTGGATTGATCATGTCGGTCATTGTAATTGACCAAATCCCCTTTTGCGGATTGGTCAAACCCTAATTGTAATAGGCTAAAGAAGAAGTCGGCCCTAGAATATATTAAAGAGGCCCCAAAATATATTAAAGGTGGTTATAACCACCTAGAAGAAGAAGTCGACCCAACCACACGTGCTAGAATTGTATAAATAAGAGAGGCCAACGCCTCATTTGAACACACACTCAGTTCACTCATCTAGTGCGCAAGTTTTGAAGGAAGTTGCAGTTGTCAGTTGCCGGAAGAAGGAAGAGAGAGAGGCGTGTTGCTCAGTGTTGGATATTCTCTGTTGTCTGGTTCATTATCTTGGCATTGTATTGGCTATCTATATTAAGGAAGTTTTGTTGGGTTTTCTTCCCCTTGAGGGTTTCCCAGGATAAATGCTTGTGTACTCTTGTGATTATGTTTCTCTCAATGATCCTGTCTATGCTATTGTTATCTAGTAAATTGAAAGTAACCTAATAATAGCAGAAACTTTAACATGGTATCAGAGCTAAGCTGAAGAGAGCATCTTTCACAGGAAAAAGAAAAATGTCACTATTGTTGTACATGAAAATTAGGGCTTTTTATTAAAGAAGGTTTTCAGCCTCAAAACCATCTAGAAAGGTGTGCCCTACCTCAAGGAACGTTTTGGCATCCTCAGTGCACTTTTTCAGTGGTTAGATATCCCTGAAAGTGAAACCCTAGTTTTCACAAAGTACTAGAAAACCAGAAGTACCAGAAGTACCAGAAAACCAAAAGCACCAGTCCAGAAATCTGCAGATCAAGTTTGAAGGGGTAAATTTTGGACTTTCATAAATCTAACTGTACCAACATACTCGCCTCAGTCCAGCGCATCTTTTGGTGAGTTCAGTTTTCAGATCCAAGAAATTTGATTTTTTATTATTTCTATAGCCCGGAGGGCTAGGGTTTTTACTGCAAGAAACAATGGCTACCAACATGAGGGTAGAAGACAGGCTGGAAGGATCTAGAAACTTCAGATCTTGGAAACATAGGTTGCAGATGATCCTAGACGAGAATGATCTTCTAGAACATGTTACAGTGGGTGTACCAGAACCAGATGAAGAAGAGGAAAAGACCAAGCATAAAAAGAATGAAAAGAAAGCAAAGATAATCGTGTTAGATTCAGTAAATGATCACTTGATCCCTCATATATCTGAACTACAGACAAAAGGCAAATGTATGAAGCACTCAACAGGTTATATGAAAGCAAAGACATTAGCCGGAATCTTACCTTAAGAAATCAACTTCGTAATATGAAGATGGAAAACTCAGAATCTATCACATCCTACCTTATGAGAGTTTCTCATATCAGAGATCAACTTGCAGCTATTGGAGATGTCATTAGTGACAAGGAGCTTGTAACCACAACCCTAAATGGGTTTCCAACATTTTGGATTCCTTTTGTACA
>ML788842.1:705913-721853 GCA_009831015.1 Picea engelmannii
GATAAGTTATGGGCAGATTGCACACACGAAGAATCTAGACTTGCAGACCAACATAAGAGATTAATTGTTGACGAAGAGGAAGCTCTTACAGTTCAAAAGAACAAAAGAAGTTCCTTCAGAAGGAACAATAAAGAAGCTAACTTAGTAAGAGTTCCAGACAAGAAGAAAGATGTTTCAAAGATTAGATGCTACAATTGTCAAAAGTTGGGACAATTTTCCTATGATTGTCCTCAAGGAAAAGGGAAAAGAAAGCATCAAGCACAAGTGGCAAAAGAAGAGGAATCTCCTCCCTCAAAGAAAGCTTTAGCAGAAATTAAGGATTATGCACTTTAAGTTGAAGATAGTTGATTTGAAGAAAGATAGCAAATGGTGGAGTCCGTGGAACCTCCCCACACAAAAACAAAAGATAAGTATTCATGCTTATTTTTAGTATCTTGTTTACTTTAATACTTTATCATTACAAGTTAGATTTTTGTGAGAATGTGAATTAACCTCGTTTTATTTCAATGTCTATGCAGACTTATGAAGGAAGTATCAAAGAAGAGGATGAAGAAAGAGATAAAATATTTATTTCATGTATGATCACTCATGAGAGTGACAAAGAAAACATATTGTAAGTAAGTTTACAAGTCTCGAAAGAAAGAACTTATGCCGTGACTTGCAGAAGTTAGACAACACGAGAAGGACGTATGATATGGTGACAGTCAGTAAAGACCAGACAATATTCAGTATTTATATAGGAGCAAGAGACTCTTAAAGATGCAGAGCATAAATATTGAAGATGAAGAAAATGATGGATACTCAGATATAGTGGATGAGATGCAGGTAACTACAAGTTGCTCCAGTACTGTTCTTATAGATACAAAGGGAGTAGGTTGATCCAGTATGAAGACGGAAAGAAAGAAATATTCGAACTCAAGAAGGCACCCATGATATTACAGAAGAAAACTTCAAGGATGATGATTAGAAGCTATTATCTTGGTGCAAGAGGGAGCCATGTCTCCGAGTTCGATATGAAGGATCGTGATTTGATGCAGTTAGAAAAGCAGATGGATGGTGCCCAGATATTTTGATCAAGATGAAAGCTATCCAGTAGATGGATGGTGCCCAACAGATGGGTAGCATGGTATTATACCATTGAAATGTTTTGGACCATAAGAGATTTATTTTAGATCCCATAGCTAGACCTTCGTAGAGAAGGAATGAGCAATCCCACAGGTAGACCTTCGTAGAGAAGGAAGAGACCTTCGTAGAGAAGGGGAATGAGAAAGTTGCCAAGGTTGGCCTCTATCCAAGTGTTGAGTTTTGGATACTCTAAGGACATGCTACAATACCCTTGTAGAGAGGGGTGTGACCACCCTCGTAGAGAGGAATGTGGATGTTTCTCCAGGGGGCAACAAGCATATACTCTCCTCTAGCCAAGGATTGAGTAGCCTGGAACACAAACCTTGACCATGTGGAATGGTTAGTTGGCTATTGAGGTTTGTGTTGTGATCCTGCGCAGATCATGGAAAGGGAGTCTAGTCTTGCCCAGGCTAGCATCTTAGCTTTTCTAGTTCATGTGGGATGACTAGGAGTGAAGCTATGATAGTAGTCCTCCCCAGTGGATGGGTGAGATAGAAGACTACAAGAGAAGGGAGAACATGAAAGTAATGGAAAAACTCATAGGACATCTTATGTGTGAAGATAAGATATCTTCTGTGTGAAGATAAGAAAGAAGTATCTTCTGCGTGAAGACGAAAGAAAGAAAGAGTATCTTATGCGCGAAGATAAAGAGAACAAAACTTTCGATGATTTATAGATATGTCAGTCAGTGATCATGATGCCAGATGACCAAGTGGATGCCTCCAGTTATCCAGTTGATTATGTTTCCTAGTTGATGATGTTATCCAGTGGATGCTACTACCTAGTTGATGTTGACATCTAGTGACCCGTCAAAAGATAAAGAATATCCTTCTTGTTAAGAGGGAGTGTTAAAATATTGTGTAACTGCAAAGAATATTCTTATCCCCTTTTGTGGATAAAGATAAAATATATTTATTAGATCAATCCCCTTTTGTGGATAAAGATAAAATATATTTATTAGATCAATCCCCTTTTGTGGATAAAGATAAAATATATGTATTAGATCAATCCCCTTTTGTGGATTGATCATGTCGGTCATTATAATTGACCAAATCCCCTTTTGCGGATTGGTCAAACCCTAATTGTAATAGGCTAAATAAGAAGTCGGCCCCAGAATATATTAAAGAGACCCCGGAATATATTAAAGGTGGTTATAACCACCCAGAAGAAGAAGTCGGCCCAACCACACGTGCCAGAATTGTATAAATAAGAGAGGCCAACACCTCATTTGAACACACACTCAGTTCACTCATCTAGTGCACAAGTTTTGAAGGAAGTTGCAGCTGTCGGTTGCCAGAAGAAGGAAGAGAGAGAGGCGTGTTGCTCAGTGTTGGATATTCTCTGTTGTCTGGTTCATTATCTTGGCATTGTATTGGCTATCTATATCAAGGAAGTTTTGTTGGGTTTTCTTCCCCTTGAGGGTTTCCCAGGATAAATGCTTGTGTACTCTTGTGATTGTGTTTCTCTCAGTGATCCTATCTATGCTATTGTTATCTAGTAAATTGAAAGTAACCTAATAATAGCAGAAACTTTAACAAACCCAACTTGTCCATGATCACCTTGGGTATGAGATTATGCGATGGGCCCGAATCCAGCATGGAGTTGTGCAAAGTCATGTCATGGACCTTGAGACTGACATAGAATGGGGGAACATCCTCAATATTGCCTGTTTCCTCCATGCACGGACCAAACAAAATGGCAGGGTGGTCATCCTGGACGTTCAGGGTGTTAGGAGTTTCTCCCATCTTTAGCATTTTAATAATCTGATCCTGATATTCTCATTTCTTGATGAGCTCGTTAAAAGGGACAAAGATTTTAATCTTTGCCATTTCATTCTCAAAGTTAATAGGGGGGGAGACTTTTTCTACCTCCTTAACACCTGTCTCCCGACTTGTTTCTAGCACTTTCCTTGGAACCTCCTCCTTTGACTTTCCCTTTTCAATCACATCCTTGGTTGGGTCATCTTTCTTCGGTCAACTCGTGGAAGGGGTGCCCGCGAGAGGTTCCCTTATGGGATTTGTCTTCTAAGGTTTTGTAGACGCCTTTCTGCTCCCGAGGTTGTATTGCTTTTGGAACTGCATGATGGCATTGCGATAACCCTTCCTGAATTCCTTCGTTTCCCAAGACAGCGTGTCATCCGTCTCCAACATAATATCATCATTTTTTCTCATGTATTGATCGTGTTCTCCCTTCGTCAAGAACATGCGTGTGTCCTTGTCGTCGCAACAATGCATTTGATCTTGGATCATCTGATCAAAATCTTCGTCTGCATAATTGTTTTGGAATGGGGGCCATATTTGTTGGTCGCCCTAGTCTCTCTATTCCCTCTGCCTGATCTGCGGGACCGAACCTCTTCTAAGGTTTTGATTTCTGGGATGGAGGTCATGTTGTTCTCAGGCGGTGGGTTTGTTTCCCACGGACATTCTTTCCATCAACTTCTCCATCGTCTTCATCATCAAGTCGAACTTGTCCTCCGAGGGTCGAGAAGTCGATGGTTGCGCATCTTCTTGGGGTTTCTTCCCGCCTTTGTTGAAACTTTGTTTGATCTTTCTCGACACCATCAAGTTTACCTCGACTTCAATTGTGTCACTCATCATGGCGTCTAAATTAGTAGATCCTCTCTCCCTCGATAGCAAGGCGAAATCGTTGTCAAAGGAGTCGGCGTATCAAAGCTGCACAGCCCCGGGAGGTGGTTGGACTTCTGCGGAAATTGAGTTATAGACCCTCATGAAACGGGCCGAGAACTCTTGCATCGTCTCCTCTGGCACTCTCTTCATATTGTTGTACTGTGTTAATAGTTGCAAATGATTCTTTTTGTCTCCCCATCTGGTGAGGAATGTTGTCTCGAACGCGACAAAGTTTAGAATGCTTACTGGTGGAAGGGCCTTAAACCACTTCCTAACCTCCCCTGAAAGACTTTGCATGAACAACCGCATTTTTGCGTCTTCATGATCCACCTCTTCTAGATCAACGAAATCGTTGAACCAATCTAAGTGCTTCTGGGCAAAGGTGTTTCCCTCAGCATCATACAACTTGATCCTCTGGTTGTAGTTCTAGGGTAAATCATGCAGTTGGGCTGGCAGGGAAAGGGGAGTGAATCTGGCAGCCATTTCTCTAGGAGGGTTTGGGATTTGCGGGATGTTCTGAGCGGGATTTGCAGCTTGCGGGATTTTGTTTGGTATCAAAGATCGAAACCTCTTCTCGTCTAAGAGTATTGTTGATTAAGGTTAGTTGTCATTGATGTCAACCCTTGAAGAAAGCCCCGCAACACAAAGGTTTGGGTAATGGACCCAAGATTGTTTGATGTAAAGATGACTCATTATTGTCTTTTCATGGTTGATAAGAAGTAAATATGGATGAACTCCAAAGTGGTCCCCTTATGGTGAAAGCCCTCACGGGAAGACGTTTTTCGGAGTAAGAGAACCCATGCTTAATTATGGAACAATGAGATGAAGGACAATGAATTTTTCAAGTAAAATATCCTAGATGGATAGTGCTTGTCATTTCATTTCCAGTGGTATGTGGAACGTCACGTAACTCCTCACGGTTAGAGAGTTATGGCAATGAAAAGTTGGAGACCCCAGGTTTGGGTAATGGATCCAAGTTTGTTTGATGGATACCGGTATGATTTATGATATATTTTCAGATAATACTATTCAATATGGATAGTACATGCCATTCCATTTCTGGTGGTATGTGGAACGTCACATAACTCCTCACGATTTGAGAGTTATGGTCTTACGAAGTTGGAGGATCCTCATATGTCATCTAGAAGCCCCAAAAGGTCAAAGTAATCAAAGTGGTTTAAGATATTTTAAAAGGTAAATAATAAAGTGAAATAATGAGTGTATTATAATTCAAAGTGAATACAAAATAAATTATTTCAATAATAAATTTAATGAAGAAATTAGAAGTGGGTTAACCCTAAAATAAGGAAAGTGGGGCCAAGTGACCTAGAAGATGTTTTTAAGGAAGCTACTTGGAGAGTATAAATAAGAGGCAAGTCTCTCTCATTTTAATCACACTTGAGCATATTGAATATCTATAGGTTTTTGAGGTAACCAAGGATATCTAAGCTGAAATTCTAAGGGAAGGTGAAGAAAAGAACGCTGAAATGCAAGGAAGGATAAATTCTTTTAATGGTGTTTTCTAAGGTATGTTATTTACAGGTCATCTCACCATTTTCGCTATAACTTTTTTTCTATAATGATTCAAACCTTGAAATTGTTATTTCATTGAAAAAACATATCCACGTATCTGTGGTAAAAAATTCAGCTTGTGGGTCATTGTATTTTTGAAGTTACACTCCGTGGAAAATAGGGTTTGTGGCTAGTCCTGAAACTAGTCAAAAACAGATGTTTCGGGTAAAAACATCATAACGTCTTCATAACAGATCCAAATTCAGTGAAACAAAATGTGTTAGTTAGGGTAGAGTCTGTAGTATGTTATGTAATAGTTTTAGATCAATTCAACAATTATTCTGTGTGGGGCACGCTCTACAAGGTCGCTATCTAGAATAAGCCAGAATTCAGTAAGGTATGTCATTTTTGCTATAACTCGTTTTCTGAGAGGTTCCAAGTAGTGACACCTGTAGGAATTGCATAAAACACACTGAAGAACATTGTGTATCGGTTTCAAATCTTTATACATTACAGGTACAAAGCTATGATTACTTCAAGTTAGAGTTGTTGACTAATCCAAAACTAGCCATATGAGACTAAAGAAAAGTTTGATGAAAATGTTAGTCTCTTGTTGTTGAAGTTAAGGAAGATTTGCAGGAATGTGATCATATACACGAGTCTATTATAGAGATACAAATCAGATTTGGATGATGAAATTGATGAGGGCTTTTGGTTGAGGTACATGTTGAGTACATGGTTGAGACAAGTAGTTCATGAGTTGGCACATACATGAGGTGTATAGTTGATGATGTTGGTACATATTGATGAGTCATAGTTGATGATTAGTTGACACATGATTGGTACATACTTGGTGCATAGTTGGATGCATTTGTTTATGGTACAGGTTGATTATAGGTTATTTGGTACAGGTTGGTGCATGGTTGATGCACTTGTTTATGGTACAGGTTGATTACAGGTTGAGGTACAGGTTGATGCATGGTTCAGATTTATTGATACAGGTTTACAACGATATATCTCACACTGACAAGTTGACAGTGGTTCCATCATTCTACTTCTACTTCAGGGTGGCAGGACGGGGCAATGACAGGTGGTTGTAGCCACCTCCCGGTTGTAGCCGGAGAACATAGGGGGTTGTAGCCTCCTTCTGATTGTAGCCAGAGAATTGGGGAGTTGGATCTTCCCTCAGGTTGTAGCCTGAGAAACTAAGGGGTTGGAGCCTCATTCCAATTGTAGTTGGAAAACAAAGGAAGTTGGTGCTTCCAATGAATGTAATTCTTCAAGACATATAAGAAAAAACATTATGTGGTTTTCTCCTGATTTGGGTTTCCACGTAAAACACGGGTGTATTGTGTATGTATACGTTTGTTCATTTGCTTATTGTTTATTTACTCTGCAGTTATTGGATGATAATGCTTCATTGATATAACACTTGGATTATATGGTTAAAAAGGATTAAATTGCTCTATTATTGATTCACCGCCCCTCTCAGTAATCCAACAATTAGTATCAGAGTAGGTTCCTTCAGAAATCAGTTTAACCACTGAAAGGTAGATCATGGAGAGTACCAACTCATATAAAAATGGAATACCACAGTTTGATGGATAGAAATATGTTTTTTGGAGCATAAGGATGAGGACATATATACAGGCACAGGGATTTCAAGTTTGGCAATCAACTGTGGATGGATAGACAACACCAACAGTTCCACCAACAAATAACAAAGCAGTAAAACTCGATGAGAATAATTCTAAAGCCACAAATGCACTTTTAAATGGTCTCAGTGATACGGTATTCACCAAAGTTGCACACTGTAAATCCGCTAAAGAGATTTGGGACTCAGTGATACGGTATTCACCAAAGTTGCACATTGTAAATCCGCTAAAGAGATTTGGGACAAGCTTCAAAATATTTATGAAGGAGATACAAAAGTCAAAGCATCAAAGCTTCAGACTTACAGAGGTTAGTTCAAACAACTAAAAATGAAGGAAGATGAAGATATCGCAGCCTACTTACGAATCGATGAAACAGTGAATATAATCATAGAATTGAGAAAATAAATTGAAGAATCTGTAATTGTTCAAAAGATACTAAGATCTCTTCCTATGAGATTCAACCCTAAGATATCAGTACTAGAAGAAAGATCGAATCTGGACTCAATAAGCATAAATCAGATCTGGACTCAATAAGCATGGACGAACTGCATGGAATCTTCACAGCATGTGAAATGAGAACTGAATAGGAAAATCCAGATGTAAAAGAAGCAGCCTTCAAGGCATCCAAAAGATCAAAGCAAAAGAAAAATGAACAAGAAGAATATAACAACAACAGTGACGCCTCGGAAGATGATGAAGAAGTGGTCAACTTCGTCAAAAGACTGAACAAGAGAACCAACGGTAGGTATAGAGGTAAACTCCATTTAATTTGTTTTAATTGTGATGGTATTGGTCATTTGGCTAAAAAATGTCCTCATAAGAAAATGAGAAATGATGAAAGTTACTCAAAAGAAAAACACACATATAAAGGCAAAAGAACTACAAAGAAAGTTTTCAAGAAAAACTTATACACCAAAGAAGACATCTCATCATCAAATGAAAATGAAGTTAGTGACAATGAGATAAGAAGAGTTCTATTCATGGCAGCAAAAGACTCTGACAAATAAGATTCTGAAGAAGAATATGAAGAAGAATGTGAAGAAGTCGAAGAAGAAATTGAAGAGGCAAAAGTTGACTGTCGAGAAGAATTAATGTGTGTCATAGAAGTTATCAGAAGAGAAAAGAAGAAAAACAAGAAACTACAAGCAGAACTAGACAAGAAAAAGAGCACTCGAGAACTAGAACAAATGATCACAAAATTGAAGGTTCAAATAGAAGAAGATAAAATAATTGAAGAAGCACTCAAAGAACAACTAGAAGAAAATGACAAGATCATTGGAAACTTGGAAGCAGAGGTTGTCACACTAAGAAATGATATTCAAAAGAAAAATATGCAGAATAGCTCAAAAGTTCTGGATGACATTATCCGCAGTCAAAAATATCATCTTGACAAGTCCGGACTTGGATACAATCAAACAAAAAATGGATCAAGCTCCAAAACAACAGAGCAAGAAACAAATCCAAAGAGCTATGTAGAAACAATCAAAGAGGATAGGAAGATATACAAGGAAGATTACAGGGACACTCCTCCACCAAGAAGATTCAGATTTCAGAATCAACAACAGACAGATAGGCCTCAAGAAAAATAAGGATTCATAAGAGCACATCATTTAAGAAGATCTTTAACTCCCAGGTATCAAACTATATTTTTTGGTTTATGTTATGCATGTAATAATTTTGGACATAGAGCTGTGAATTGCAGAGCTAACAACAAGAATAGTGACGACTTTGATAGTTATACACAAAGGAATTATTCAAGGAGACTTAGTGACATACAAAGAAGAAGTTACAACATGTTTGAATCTTTGAGCACTAAAGTGGAATGTTACAAATGTAACCATTTTGGACACATGGCCAAGCATTGCAGAATGACAGTCCCTCCTAAAGAACCTCAAGAGAATAACAATAATCACAGACAAGAACCTCAGAAAATGACATGGATAAAAAAGCAAGATCAGTATAACAATGAAGAATGCACAGTCGCTCTACAAGCTAAGCATAAGAAACACGGTTGGTATGTTGACAGTGGATGTTCAAAACACATGACAGGTGATAAAGACAAATTTCTTACATTACGAAAAGAAAAAAAAACGGATCAGTCTCCTTCAGAAATGATAATTCATCCAAAATCATTGGAGAAGGCATGGTCTAAATTGGGAACAAGAATTAAAAGACACAAAATGTTCTACTGGTAGAAGATATGAAACATAATCTTCTAAGTGTGAGTCAAATGTGTGACCAAGGTCATAAACTTATTTTTTATTCAGAAAAGTGTGAGATAAGAAAAGAAGGTTCAGGGAAATTGGTCGGTACAACTACAAGAACTCCAAACAACATATATGTGTTAAGTGAAATTGGAAATGAAAAGTGTTGTCTAGGAAAGGAAGATGAAAGTTGGTTATGGCATAGAATAATGGGTCACATGCATTTTGATAACCTTGTCAAAGTCAACAAAAGAGAATCAGTCAAAGAAATGCCCCAGATCACGAAACCAAACAACACTTTATGCAAGCATTGTCAACAAGGAAAACAAACAAAGACCAGATTCAAATCAAAGGAATATTCAACAACAAGACCACTGGAAATTGTGCACACTTATCTAGTTGGACAAAGTACAACAAAGGGCTTAAAAGGTGACAAATACTTTATGTTATTAGTTGATGATTATACAAGAATGACTGCAGTTTGCTTTCTCAAGAACAAGTCAGAAGCTTTTGAAAACTTCAAGATCTACAAGGAAATTGTTGAAAATGAGATGGATTCAAGAATCAAATGTTTGAGATCTGATAATGGAGGAAAGTTCACTTCAAAGGAATTTATGGACTACTGTAGCAGTCATGGAATAAAAAGACAATTCTTCGTTGTTAGGACACCTCAACAGAATGGAGTTGTTGAAAGAAAGAACATGATAGTACAAGAAATGGCTCAAACAATGCTAATGGATTCCAAATTGACAGATATATTTTGGACCCAGGCAGTGCATACAACAGTTCACATTCAAAGCAAAGTAATGCTCAGAAACAACACTGATAAAACTCCATACGAGCTATGGAAAGGAAGACCAGCAAATGTGAAGCACTTCAGAGTTTTTAGAAGGAAATGCTACATCAAAAGAGAAGATGGCAGAATGGGAAAGTTTGACTCTCATGTGGACAAAGGAATACTTGTTGGTTACTCAAGTACAAGGAAAGCATACAAGTGTTACAATCTAAGATTAAACAAAGTTGTGGAAAGCATCAACATAACAATTGATGAAACATGCAAACTAGAATCAAAGAAAGAAGAAAACAAATCAATGGAACAACTTTTTGAAGAAGAAAAGGAAGATGAATATGAAGAGAATCCGACAGAAGTAGAAGAGCAAGTTTAGCAAGTATCTCCAAAGACACCTAGAAAACGAGTACAGAAGAATCATCCTTCAGATCAGATTATTGGAAACAAAGATGCAGGAGTTGAGACTAGAAGAAAAATCCATTCGCCAGAACAAACACACCTAGCACTCTTATCTACAATTGAACCAAACTGTTTTGAAGAAGCCAGTAAGGATGAATTTTGGAATAAGGCCATGGATGAAGAATTGGATCAAATAGAGAAAAATGACACTTGGGAATTGGTTCCAAGACCAAAGAATAAGAATGTGATCGACACAAAATGGGTTTTCAGGAATAAATTGAATGAAGACGAACAAGTTACAAGGAACAAAGCTAAATTCGTATGTAAAGGATATCCACAGATTGAAGGAATCGACTTTGAAGAGATATTTTCCCCAGTTGTCAGAATGGAAGCAATCCATTTGCTTTTAGCTTATGCATTCTCCAAAAATGTTAAAGTATATCAGATGGACGTAAAATCAACTTTTTTGAATGGGGAACTTGAAGAAGAAGTCTACATTAATCAACCAGAAGGATTTCAGTTGTCAGAGAACACAGACTATGTGTGTAAATTAAAGAAGGCCTTGTATGGTCTAAAATAGGCTCCTAGAGCATGGTACTCCAGACTGGATAAGTATCTGCAGCAGGCGGGGTTTAGAAAAGGAAGTGCATACAACAACCTCTACATCAAGGTAAGTCAATGTAATATTTTATTAATTGAAGTTTATGTTGATGATATTATTTTTTGTAGTGATGATGTCTGGTTAAGCCGGAAATTTGCAAAAGACATGCAAAATGAATTTGAAATGTCGTTACTTGGAGAACTATTCTTCTTTCTGGGACTTCAGATACGTCAAAGCAACCAAGGAATTTTTATTTCTCAAACCAAGTATATCAGAGAAATGCTAATGAGGTTTGGAATGGAAGATTGCAAACCAGTTATCACTCCCTTGCAAACTAGTTGTAAGTTGAGCAAAGATGATGATTCAAAGTCTATAGATCAAAGGCAATACATGTCAATGATTGACAGTCTATTATATGTGACAACATCCAGACCAGATGTAATGCAAGCAGTTGAACAGGTGGCATGATTTCAAGCAGCACCAAAGGAATCACATGTATTAGCAGTAAAGAGGAATTTCAGATATCTCAAAGGAACAGAAGAGTTTGGATTATGGTATCCAAAAGGAAAAGATCTATCACTTATTGCCTACACAAATGCAGATTGAGCAGGTTGTATTGATGACCGACGAAACACCAGTGGAGCAACGTTCTACTTAGGTGAGTTTTTGGTATCATGGCTAAGCCAGAAACAATCATCAGTATCTCTATCTACAGCCGAGGCAGAGTATATTGCAGCAACAACATGTTGTACATAGGTTATTTGGATGAAACAAACTTTGACAGATATACAGGTTGAGTATGATGAGCTCATTCCAACATATTGTGATAATACAAGTTCCATCAGTATCTCAAAAAACCTGGTGATGCACTCCAAGACTAAGCACATTTCAATCAAATATCACTTTCTATGGGAACAAGTTGCAAAAAAGAACATCAGAGTTGAGTATGTGGGCACAAAAGAACAAGTGGCAGACATCTTTACAAAACCACTTCCACAGGAAGCCTTTGAATATCTTTGCTAAAGACTTGGAGTTATTTCTACTCCAAAATGAATTCTTTTTGAATGCTTATCTTATATGTCTTTGATGTACATGAGGAAGCACCATAAGAGGACAATTCAGTCAGGGGGAGCAACCCCGGATGGAAATATACCTTTTCCATTGATGACAAAGGGGGGGAGATTTATCAGATGCAGAGGACAAAGGCATGGTTCCAGGGGGAGCAGATTTATCAGATGCAGAGAACAGAGGAAAATTTATCAGATACAGAGGACAGAGGCATGGTTCCAGGGGAAGCATGAGTTATATGATTTCAATATTGCATCAGAGTGTTGCCATCAATGCCAAAGGGGGAGATTGTTGATTAAGGTTAGTTGTCATTGATGTCAACCCTTGAAGAAAGTCCCGCAGCACAAAGGTTTAGGTAATGGACCCAATATTGTTTGATATAAATATGACTCATTATTGTCTTGTCATGGTTGATAAAAAGTAAAGATGGATGAACTCCAAAGTGGTCCCCTTATGGTGAAAGCCCTCACAGGAAGATGTTTTTCGGAGTAAGAGAACCCATGCTTAATTGTGGAATAATGAGATGAAGGACAATGAATTTGTCAGGGAAAATATCCTAGATTGATATTGCTTGTCATTCCATTTCCGGTGGTATGTGTAATGTCACATAACTCCTCACAGTTAGAGAGTTATGGCCATGAGAAGTTGGAGACTCCAGTTTGGGTAATGGACCTAAGTTTGTTTGATGAATAACGATATGATTTATGATATATTTTCAGATAATACTATTCTATATGGACAGTACATGTCATTTCATTTCTGGTGGTAAGTGAAACGTCACATAACTCCTCACGGTTTGAGAGTTATGGTCTTACAAAGTTTGAGGACCCTCATATGTCATCTAGAAGCCCCAAAAGGTCAAAGTAGTCAAAGTGGTTTAAGATATTTTAAAAGGTAAATAATAAAGTGAAGTAATGAGTGTATTATAATTCAAAATAAATACAAAATAAATTATTTCAATAATAAATTTAATGGATAAATTAGAAGTGGGTTAATCCTAAAATAAGAAAAGTGGGGCCAAGTGATCTAGAAGATGTTTTTAAGGAAGCTACTTGGAGAGTATAAATAAGAGGAAAAACTCTTTCATTTTAATCACACTTGAGAATATTGAATATCTATAGGTGTTTGAGGTAACCAAGGATATCTAAGCCAAAATTCTGAGGGAAGGTGAAGAAAAGAAGGCCGAAATGCAAGGAAGGATAAATTCTTTTGATGGTGCTTTCTAAGGTATGTTATTTACAAGTCATCTCACCATTTTTGCTATAAATTTTTTCTATAATGATTCAAATTGTAAAATTGTTATGCCATTGAGAAAACATATCCAAGTATCTGTGGTAGAAAATTTAGCTTGTGAGTCATTGTATTTTTGGATTTACACTCCGTGGAAAATAGGGTTTGTGGTTAGTCCTGAAACTAGTCAAAAACAAGTGTTTCGGGTAAAAATGTCATAAATTCTTCATAACAGATCCAAATTCAGTGAAACCAAATGTGTTGGTTAGGGTACAATTTGTAGTATACTGTGTAACAGTTTTAGATCAATTCAACAAATATTTCGTGCGGGGAAAAATCTATAAGGAGGCTCTCTAGAATAAGACAAAATTCAACAAGGTATGTCATTTTTGCTATAACTCCTTTTCTGAGAGGTTCCAAGTAGTGACACCTGTAGGAATTTCATAAACACACTGAAGAAAATTGTATATTAATTTCAAAACTTTATACATTACAGATACAAAGTTATGATTACTTCAAGTTAGGGTTGTTGACTAATCCAAAACTAGACATGTGAGACTAAATAAAAGTTTGATGAAAATGTTAGTCTCTTGTTGTTGAAGTTAAGGAAGGTTTGCAGGAATGTGATCATACACACCAGGTCTATTACAGAGCTACAAATTATATTTGGATTATGAAATTGATGAGGGATTTTGGTTGAGGTACATGTTGAGTACATGGTTGAGACAAGTAGTTCTTGAGTTGGCACATACATGAGGTGTATAGTTGATGATGTTTGTACATATTGACGAGTCATAGTTGATGATTAGTTGACACATGATTGGTACATACTTGATATATGGTTGGATGCACTTGTTTATGGTACAGTTTGATTATAGGTTATTTGGTACAGGTTGGTGCATGGTTGATGCACTTGTTTATGGTACAGATTGAGGTACAGATTGATGCATGGTTATTTATTGGTACAGGTTTACAGCGGTATATCTCACAGTGACAGATTGAAAGTGGTTCCATCATTCTTATTCTACTTCAAGGTGGCAATACGGGGCAAGGACAGGTGGCTGTAGCCACCTCCCAGTTGTAGCCAGAGAACATAGGGGGTTGTTGCCTCCTTCTGGTTGTAGCCAGAGAATTGGGGGGTTGGAGCTTCCCTCAGGTTGTAGCCTGAGAAACTAGGGGGTTGGAGCCTCCTTCCAGTTGCAGCTGGAAAACAAAGGAAGTTGATACTTCCAATGAATGTAATTCTTCAAGATATATAAGAAAAAACATTATGTGGTTTTCTCCCGATTTGGGTTTCCATGTAAAACATTGATGTACTGTGTATGTGTATGTTTGTTCATTTGTTCATTTCTTATTTATTCTGCAGTTATTGGATGATAATGTTTCGTTGATATAACACTTGGATTATATGGTTAAAAATGATTAAATTGCTCTATTACTGATTTACCCCCCTCTTAGTAATCCAACAACTATATCATCTAAGTCGGTTTCTGATTTAGACCTTAAGAAGGTTTGTTCGAACATGGTGTCAAACTCGAGGTCGTCAATGCTTTGTGCATCGTCATTGGGTAAGGATAGGCTTCTGTCCAGGTAATAGAACGGGTTCGACACTTGCTCCCTTGTCCTGCGCAAAAGTTTCTCGGGATCACACACGGGCTCTACGAGGTTCAGGTCAGGATTGACTCTGGTATAAATTGTCTTCAGAGCCAGTGTTCTTGAGTCATAATACTCTGTGTTACTAGTCTCTTTAACTGGAGTCTCCAAGGGAAAGGTTTTAGCCAATATAGATTTTTGGCCCACTGTTACCCTCAAGAATCAAAACTATAGCTTTAGTTGTTCTCCCAGGGAAATTTTCATTCAATTATGTCCCCGACAACAACGCCAAAATGTTAGCGCCCTGTAAACTTCATTCAGCTGAGAAAACGAAGGACAGAAGCAACCTACAAACCAACTTTCAGGCCGGAAATTAGCCTTTTCGACCTCGAGAGGGCTCTCTCTGAGACTTAGTCTCTGTACAGGGTATGGATTTAAACTGTCGACTAGATTTAACACTTTTATACAATATTTCTGGTTCTATTGGCGAAAGAAAGCAAGACCTTGGGCTATGGAGTCGATTTAAGAAAACGATAGAACCAAATGAATTAGTGACTGAACTTGAGTGGATAACGGCTAAGTAAGCAACAATCTTTCAATTAAAAATCGTTGTGTGTGGCGAGAGACAAACACATGAAGCAACTCGGAGCACCGCTGGGGATGAATTCAGAGTTCACTTAGAAGAAACACAATCGTCTAAATGACGTGAATCTAGAGCACCGCGTGGTGAATTCTATATTCAAATCACGTTCCTATTTAGACAAAAATACAGATATGAATATAAAGAACACATGAAAGCATGTACACAAAGAGAGAGTACAATACATAAAACTGCTACAATTAGAACCTTTTCGTCAAAGCTTCAGGACCTTTGTATTAAGTTTCAATCGAATTCAAAGCTACATTCAATAGTCACTGTCTACACTGTTTTGCCAACCAACCTGGCTTACATTGAAAAAATAAAATATATAGACCATGGTGTGTCGCTCGGGCTACTGTTAAGCCCTAATATTGGCTCATTACCCCTTAATTGGGGCATATTAGATTAGTAATGCTATTTTATTTATGTCGGCTTTAGGCCATTAGTTGTAATTTAGATTAGTAATGTTATTTTAATTATGTCGGCTTTAGGCCAT
>ML788842.1:739819-751324 GCA_009831015.1 Picea engelmannii
GGGGGGGGGGGGGTGAATCAGTTGTTACTATGATTAAACAATTATTCCCATTTTAAACTCTTCACAAAACACTCAATGATGATCACAATTACGCAAGGAAGTAAGCAATAGAATATTAAACATCAATCACACACAAGAAATACACAGAGATAGATATTTCATGAGGAAACCCATAAAGGAAAAAACCTCTTCTTCTTGATATGATAAGTAATATTTATTTTCTTTACATTATCATTCTTACGAGCTCCAACTCATCTTGAGGCTACAACCTTTGTTTTACAAGAAGCAACTTGCTGAGAGCACCAACTCTCTGGTTTCTCTAGCACCAACTCCCTGAGTGTTCCAACACCAACTGGATGGAAGCACCAACTTCCAATCACACAGGCACCAACCTGTATAATAGAAAACAATAGTTCTCCCTTGCACCACCCTGCCACCCTATTTTTTTTGGCTTCAACCAGATGGAAGCTACAACTCCCTGTGTTCAAGCACCCACTTGAAACTCTGAGGACACCAGTCGTCCCTAGCACCTCTCTACCACCCTAAAATAGAAATCTGTGTTTTCTACAACTTTATAACAATGATGCAGCATTTATCTATGGCTTAACAGTCTCATCATTGTTCTGCTACACTACTTTGTTCTGCCTGCATCAGTGTCTCTCTCCTTGCATCTGTTGGGCTTTCTGTTCTTCTCTTAGATATGAATTTTTGTTCCTTGCTTCTTCTGCAGTTCATCTCCTACACACCGCATGCTTCTACCTGCATCAATCACACTCTACAGGTGCGTTCATCTATTCTTTGTTCTACATTTTTATACTCTATGTGCACCTTCTGCATCCTCCATGCTCAATACCTCTGCATGCCCTTCACTGCATCACTATTCTTCCCTACAGGTTGTTCACTGCAGCTCTTCCTCACTCCTGCATAGCTCGAGAGCAGAATAACTTCACTTCTCTGTTCTGCATACTTTTCTCACATTGAGACATCTCCTGATCATCATGGCAACTCTTCATCTTCTCTAGCGGTTATGTTCCCTATGAGTTCATCATCAGTGGTTGTTATGTTGAGATTCCTTAGCTTCTCTGGCAGTTGAGACTCTTTGTCTTCTCTATCAATTACAACCATTCAATTATGGATTCTTTGGCTTCTAATCCCCTTCCTTCATGTGACCACCGATGGTGACCAATCGCCTAATCAAAAAGGCGCTTCCCGATTTCTGTCTAGTGAGAGTTGGCTCCTTTTCATGATATGACCTTAGGCTATGAGCTTCATGTGACCACGTGATTGTAGGCGCATCCAAAGGTGGTTTAGACCAAACTTCTTTTCGCCCCAAAATTTGTCATGAGCCTCCACACATCCTTTCTCCAAAACTGTGGTTTCGACTGTGGCCCACTCATGAAAGATTAAGGCCCAAGCATGTTGTAGCCCCGCAATGGAGCATGACTGTTGATCTCAAGATCTTGACAGTGCTCCTGAATGGACGGTTTAGATCTGTCTTCTCAAGTCTGTGGACCAGATCTCTCCTTCCTCCATCAACGACTGAGATTTACTCCGTGATCCGGACTCCATGAGATTCAAATCTCAAACCCTGTTGTTGTTGACTAGATATCTTTTGGAATGGAAGATCTACTGACATCTATCCTCCCCAATCTATGATCAGGATCTCCTCCATGAGTTCGGCCTTCGGGACTTTCAATTCTCAAATTCTCATTTGCTCTTCCTTTGCTTTTTCCCAGAGTTGACAAACCACTAACGTGTGTCCTCTTTAATCCAACGACTATCCTCTGCTCTGGGTACCTCGACCTTTGGGACTTCGAGTCTTTGGGCGAGTACTGGTGGTAAAACTCCCGAAGAAAAACTCTCGTATTGACGTAACTCTTGCATCACTCAATGACGTGTCATGAGCTGAGAAGCTGCCATGTGTCACTCAGATTTGTGATTTCCACATACCTGAAATGTCGAATCAACTTGACACTTGTCATTGTCTGATTGCACCACGTGTCCTTGCTGACGTAGTCTGTTGACCTAGTCTGCCATGATCTAACAGTCATTTTCTGATCTCCAGATCCGACGGTTGACAGAACTTCGCATTCCGGGGATTTCGAATCTCAAACTTTCCTGAGTGTAAACTCCCTGTATCTCTATATCTGAAGTGAATGTTGTTCATTTGATTGGGATCTTGGATCGATGGCTTGATCTTTCTGCGATGAAACTTTTCTAGCTTATCCTGACCTTCCACTTGAAATTGATCCGATGACTGTGATCAAATTGTGACTTCGCATGTCAGGTGTTTGAACGTGAGCCAGCCCTGACTCTTCCAACTCTCGATATTCGAAATACTCTAAATCAACGGCCCACATCCCTCTGTGATCTAATGGTCCAGATCTTATCGGGACTTTGCATTTCGTGAAGTTGGAGAACTACTCACCTCCCTTCTCCCAATTCCTGATTTTCTGAAACTTGCTCCAAATCAACAGCCCACAACCCTCTATGATCCAATGGTCCAGATCTTATCAGGACTTTGCATTTTGTGAAGTTAGAGGACTACTCACCTTTGACTTTTCCAGTTCGCGAGTCAGCGAAATGTTGATCTCTTGCCATGTGTCCTCTGGATCTAATGGTTTGTATCTCATCGCAATTTCGCATTTCGTGGAGTTGGAGGATGGCTCTCAGCCATTATCCTCTTCACAGTTATACTCGATCCGATGACTGTTCGTCCTCAGCACTCAGATCCAACAGATCAGATCTGTACTTCTCCTCTGCGCTTCCTGGCCACTGTCGCTCCTCCTCCTGAGATTTGTCTTTCTCAAATCTCTAAGTGTCAAAGGCCATGAACTTTGATCCTTCTGCAAGCCTTGATGTATGGGATCTCGTCTGCGCATCTCAGAATGCTATCTCTCCTAAGCTTTGATCTTTGCATACTGTTTGCTTCTTCACCTGAGCTTATGTTGTTCTTGTTTTGCCATCAATGCACACTCTGATCTTGCCATCAATGAAAGGCACACTCTGCCTGTAAACATGCCAACGTCGTTGTTGTTCTTGCCATCAATGACAACCACACTCTGCCTGTAAACATGCCAACACGACCTTCTCATTTAAACAGTCTAGTTTCATAAATTCCTCGTAGCATAGCATGTCCAAAGGCATGCCTTTGGACCACCTTTCATCGCGTGGAGGGATCTTTGTTGCGGCTAACAGGGTTTCCTCTGTCACCAGGAATGTAATTCCTACAATTATTGCATAGAGCCCATTGAAATTGTGCGCAAAATGTTTCGCCAGTTTCACGTTGAATCCTTGGATTTTCCTACAAAAGACCATGCATCCGACTTGTTCGAAAGATGTTCTGACATTTAGATCTTCATTTACCATCATCAAGTTTTGAGGTTCGAGCCCCACATCCTTATTGCTTCACGAACCTTTCCTTATATTTTGGTGTGTTGCCATGGTGCAATGCGTGTTTGTTCTGCATGTGATGGATTTAGCACAAACCCAAGGCATTAATATCAATTGACCCGGGTTTGTGACGCAGTTGAAGGCAATCGACTTCCCTGCCATGAGAAACTCAGATCTCGCGGGAAGAATCACAGACATAGCGTAAACTTGGCTGGTGAACAGAATACATGCAGAGCAACAAGAATTTATAACTGGGTGGGAGAAATATGGAATCGTTCCAGGGGACACTGAATCCATGGTCACTGGAGGTTTCGAAGCAAGCCTAATATTTTCGTGGCACATCCGCGTGATGGGTACACTTTGGGGAGTGTACATTATAGCTGATAAGAGCTGCAGAATATACGTGATATGAGCGCCATGATTTTTCATTCTTTCTGACTTCATAATGAGTTGATGATGGTCACTTCGTTTGCCAACGCGGCTTCTATTTAACAACTTGCCTCGACCTTTGGCACGTAAAACCTTCTCTTCTAATAGGACCCGACTCTTTGGGAGAATACCTTTACCACTTACACATGTTTTGGTTCTGACATCCCTTCCCAAATCCAAGGGCCAACCGACCACTTGCTGACTTTGACCCATTTGTTGTTCAGTACCCGACCTCACACACTTTGACACACTGACCATGACTCGACTAAGATTGAATCTAACTGAAAAAATGGCGTCACTAACAAGAGGTATTGGATATTTTCATCCTGGAGATTATTTTAATAGAGCTCTGCTCTGCTGGAGGTTGCCCCCTCGAAGAGGCAAGTGAACATTGCTATCTTTAATAAATGTGTTCTTTCTGGTGTTATTTTGGTATTGTTCTAGCTATAATCTTGTTGTTCCATTATTGCTTGCTAAATATTTGTGTTCTGCATATTATTATTCATCTGGTATATTGCAAGTGGTATCAGAGCTCCTTCCTGAGAAGAACTTGTAGGCCAAATTTTTTTCAGGGTAGATATGTATTCTGACATCTTTAAGCTACAAAGATCTGTCATTCCTTGCATAAACCTGCAGTCAGGGAATCATACACGCAGGAACTACAAGTGGTACTTAAGCGCACATTGTTGGCCACCCTTGTAACCCCTGTTAGTACCCCTTCGAGTGGTAGTGCATCAGACAATAGCTGTATACAAGTAGACCTAGATATCCTGAAGCCCTCTATAGATAAACTGATCAGTCACCTGACTGCTATAGTTTCACTGAGAACAACACTTGGGAAGATACTCTCTAGTACCTAGTTAATCAGGTAGTATGGTCTAGCCTCCTTAGTTGGTGTGTTAAGATATTGGGCCAAGTACTATTGTTTGACCCCACATGTATATAAGAGACCTATGGCACAGGGAAAACCCTTTCTTGTAGACACCCTACAAACCCTAACCCTTGGGACGACAACAAATGATCTATTACAGTGTAATTGGGCCCCTGCTAAATTTTTCGCTACAAAAACACTCCTCGCCGACATTTTTTATTATTGAGAATTTGGAAATTCCGCCACTGCATAATTACGAGTCCAAGGCCCAACCACACCCTTATTTGTGACCTAGTCCATTGGATTCCTCTCTTAATTCTGATCTCAATGGTACCCTTCACTTTTAAGCCTTTTTTTACCCTCACGGACCCAACCCTTTCCGAGACACCATTATTTGAGATCTATCCCATTGGATTCCTCTCTTTTCCCTGATCACCCTAGTCCCAATCAATTTTTGTGTCCCATATTTTTTTCCTGACACCTCACCTACTACCCAATCCTCCACCATGCCTACCACCCACTCTTAGAGACACAGAGACATGGAATCTAGGATGTCATTCCTAGAGGAGAAACTTACCACCATGCACAATGACTTCCAAGGTGCCATAACCCAACAATGTGAGACTATGATGCAACTCCTCAAGGGTAAGCATGTTGAGCACAACCCCGCTGACTCATAGTCTTCCTAGTATGAGCATACTCAGTCATCCCACTACCCTTGGGGTTCTACACACTCTTGGAATAATGTGCCCAAATTTGACATGCATAAATTTCATTGGATCCAACCCAGCAGGTTGGGTGTCTCAAATGGAACAACACTTCTCCCTCATGATATTAGGGATGATGAGACCAAACTCCATGTAGGGGTTCTATACCTGGATCAAGAATGATGGCAGTGGTGGCAGTGGCATAAGAAATGTTATCTTGGACTCCCCACTTGGAACATGTTCACCAAAGTAGTTTGTGCCTGTTCTAATTAGGAATCTCATTTTTTGGGAAAGCCCACTAAGTTGCGCCAAACTAGATCAATATCAGACTTCATCACAGCATTTGAAAATTTGGCTATCAGAACTGAGGGATTATCTGATGAATTTTTCCTTGAATGTTTTATCAGTGGCCTAAAGGAAGCCATCAAGGCTTATTTGAGCATGCATCAAACTACTACCTGGTTGGAGGCATGCCAATTAGCACTGGAAGAAAACACCATCCTTTAGGATCCACTCTGAATGATACATTTACCAACCATCCTCAGCCCGGGGCTCAACCAGCTCCGACACAAACTTTGAAGGTCCAAAAGGTCTCTCCCGCAGAAATGGCGAAGCGTCGCAAGCAATGACTTTGCTATTACTGTGATGAAAAGTACTCGTTGGGACATAAATGTAGGGAACAAAATATCTTCCAGATTGATGCTTTAGCTTCCTCTTCCTATGAAGACATACCATCAGATGCGACTCCTAAACCAGAGGATGCTCAACCCAATGTTCACATAGAAGATTCTGTTGCAAACCCTGTGGAACCAGAGGAACCTGGCATATCTCTTCATGTCCTCTTAGGTATTTCATCCCCACAAACATTGAAGATCAAAGGCTACATCAAACATAGGCCGATTGTGGTGTTGATTGATAGTGGTAGCACCCATAATTTCATTCACCACAGGCTTGCTGAGGAGATCCATTGTTTTGTCAGCCATGTTTATAATTTTCAAATCCTCATTGCTAGTGGTGGTATGATGAAGTGTGGGGGTTGTTGTGAGAATGTCAAACTCCAAATGGGTGATTATCATCTAAAAACCCACATTTTCTCTATTTCCATGGGTGGTTGTGATATTGTCTTGGGCATGGAATGGATTCGCACGCTAGGACCAATCACTATGGATTATCAAGAATTATATATGAGCTTCCACCAAGAGGCTCACACCTATACCCTTTGAGGTCTCCAAGTGGGCTCCCCTAAAATCATCATCTCTCACAGGATGGAAAAAATGTTGAAGAAATGCCACCATGGGGTGATTGCTCAATTTCATGCCATCCAGGTAAGTGATCAGGCCTCTCCGGTAGTTCCTCTAGCTTGCAATTAATATTGGACAAGTACCCAAAGGTCTTTGAGGTTGCCACAACCATACCTCCCTCCAGGGGTGAGCATAATCATATCATCCCTCTCCTTCATGGAAGTCAACCCCCGAATGTACGTCCCTACAGGTATTCATTTGCTCAAAAAAATGAAATAGAAAATATGGTATAGGAATTACTAGAGGTGAGGGTAATTCGCCCTAGTACCAGCCCATACTCTTCCCCCATGGTGATGGTCTTAAAGAAAGAAGGTACTTGGTGCATGTGTCCCGACTTTCATGCCTTGAATAAATTGACTATCAAAGATAACTTTCCCATTCCTGTCATTGATGATCTGTTGGATGAACTCTAGGGTGCTTGTGTTTTCACCAAATTAGACCTTTGCTCTGGATATCACCAAATTGAGATGAAGGAGGCATGTATTCTGAAGACTTCTTTCAGAACTCATGAAGGACATTATTTTGGTCATTCCTTTTGGCCTTTGCAATGCCCCATCCACCTTCCAAAGTCTTATGAATAAAATATTGAAACCTTACCTTCGGAAGTTTGTCCTGGTTTTCTTTGATGACATTCTCATTTACAACTACACTCGGGATAGCCACCTTCTCCATGTGGACAAATTCCTTCACTTGCTCCAGGACCACCAATTATTTGTCAAAAATCCCAAATGTTCATTTGGAGCCAGTGAAGTGGAATACTTGGGACACATTGTGGGTAGAGAAGGGGTAAAAGTGGACCCCAAAAAGATACAAGCTATGCAAGAGTGGCCATGACCCATGACCTTAAAGCACCTAAGAGGTTTCCTAGGTCTCACATTATATTACATGAAGTTTTTACACCATTATGGAAAAATTGCTAAGCGCTTGACTAACCTTCCGAAGAAAAATGCATTCCATTGGACACTTGTTGCCGAAAAATCCTTCACAGATTTAAAGTGAGCCATCTGCACTACTCCTGTCCTAGAAACTCCTGACTTCAACAAAACCTTTGTGGTAGAATCAAATGCTTATGGCACTAACATAGGCGCAATGCTCACACAAGATGATCGACCACTGGCCTTTACTAGCCAAGCATTAAGTGGCCATAAATTGGGTAGATCTACGTATGAACAATAAATGATGGTCATTCTTCATGCAGTGCACACCTAGCGGCCATATCTTTTGGGTCATCATTTTCATTCAAAACGTATCACCATAGTCTGAAGTATTTTTTGGAGCAGTGGTTATCCTCCCCAGAACAAAACAAGCAGTTGACCAAAATGTTGGGTTATGATTACGAAATCATATATAAAAAGGGTAAAGACAATATAGTAGTCGATGCATTGTCAATACAACATGAGGAGGACGGATCCCTCTTTTTCTTATCCTTACCGGTCCCTGATTAGATTGAAGAAGTAATACAAGAGTGGCTAACGCACATGACTATGTCTAGGTTCATTCAGCGCCTTCAGGAGGACCCTAATCCTCCCATCTGCTACACTTGGAAAGATAATATTCCAATATATAAAGATTGCATGGTTATATCTCTCTCTTCATCACTCAATCCAAGGCTCTTAAATGAGTTGCACTCATCGGCTATTGCGGGTCACTCGGGCTTCCAAAAGACCTATGCTCGTGCCTATCCTTATTTTTTCTGGGAAGGCATGGAGAAGGATATCCTTCAATTTGTCATTGAATGTGAGGTGTGCCAACGTAATAAAGGGGAAACCCTCAAGCCTCCATGAGCACTCCAACCCCTACCCATTCTAGCTTCTATGTGGACGAACATCTCCATGGACTTTATAATGGGCTTACTGAAAGTTAGGAATAACTCTGTCGTCATGGTGGTGGTTGATCGCCTCTCCAAGTATGCTCATTTTTTCACATTACCCCATCCTTTCACATCGGCACTAGTAACACAAGTTTTCCTAGACTAGATTTTCAAGTTTCATAGCATGCCCACCTCTATTGTATCTGATTGTGACCCAACTTTCACCAACACATTTTGCTAAGAGATGTTTAAATTGTAGGGCACCCAACTGAACATGAGCATCACCTATCATCCCCATTCTGACGGACAAATGAAAGTGGTCAAAAAATGTTTGAAAACCTACTTGAGGTGTTTTTCTTCGGACAAACAACACCAATGGGTGCAATGGCTTCCCTTGGCAGAATGGTGGTACAATACTTCATATCATATAGACACTAAAATGACCCCATATGAAGCAGTGTATGGCCAATGAACACCTACAATCACTACCTATCTTCCAGGCACATCAAAGGTCCAATCTATTGATACATTGTTGCAAGGATGAACAACCACCCTAGCAACTCTAAAGGATAACCTCCACATGGCCCAAAATTGCATGACGCAACAAGCAAACCAACATCGTTCATAAAGGGTTTTTCAGGAAGGAGGTCAGGTGTTTCTCCAACTCCAACCTTACAAACATACATCTCTCAAAGCCTAGGGACATCACAAGGTCCCCCCCAAGTTTTATGGGCCCTACCAGGTCATTAAGCATATTGGTTCAGTGGCATACAAATTGGCACTTCCATCCACTTCCAAACTCCATCCGGTATTCCATGTTTCTTGTTTGAAGAAAGTGGTGGGATGAAACTGCAAGGTCCAAACCATCCTTCCAGAATTAGATGAAGAGATCTCCCTTTGGCTCCAACCATAATCAGTCATCAATACACGTGAACGTCGGTTGCATGGACTAACTATCAAGGAAGTGTTGATCAAGTGGAAGGACACAACACCAAAGGATGCAACTTGGAAATCATCGACCATACTCCAGTAGTTTCTACATCTTCAACCTTGAGGAAAAGAATTCTTTTGAAGGTGGAGGGCATGTTAGGATCCAATCCTAAACCCTCTTCATAGGTCATTAGTTAGTAGGATATGTTTTCTATGTAATAAAGGCCGACATTAGTTAATAAGGCCTAATATATAAAGGAGAATAAGTCAATGTAAAAAGATCTAATAGAAGCTTTCACTTCTAGAAATATCTTCCTCTAGAAGTTTCCTTAGAAGGTAGAATTGGTATAAATAAGAGTAGGAGGTATTGGATATTTTTGTCTTGGAGATTATTGTAATAGATCTCTACTATACTGGAGGTTTCCCCCTCGAAGAGGCAAGTGAACATTGCTATCTTTAATAAAGGTGTTCTTTCTGGTGTTATTCTGGTATTGTTCTAGCTATAATCTTTTTGTTCCATTACTGCTTGCTAAACATTTATGTTCTGCATATTATTATTCATCTGGTATATTGCACATAGTGATGGCACGTGGCACTTTGACCAATCATAGGGTTCCAAGTGGCAAAGTAGGAAAAACCAAAAAACTATTGAATTCGATAAAATCTGAAGCGACATATCTACACCCTAGGGCATTGTAACTGTTTCTTGGGGGAAACAATTGTGGAGGTTTTTGGCCTTCCGCCTACCTCGGGAAACAAACATAAAAGGGATCACACAAATGGAAGAGGGTTTTATCCACTGGAAGGAGGAGGTTGGGGTGGAGGTTTTCTACAAAGGAGATAACTAAATAACCACATGATCCAGGTGGATATTAGTGGCCACCCACCTATTCCACTTGGACCCCCACCATTGCTTCTTTCAGTTTTTCAGTTTCCGCACAGTTTACTATTTTTAGCATTTTTTGGGGTCCTGAACTTTTGGAGTCGTTTTGAGGCCTTAAACGATGTTTTTTGGGACAATGTGGAGCAACATGGATCATAGATCAATATTTCTCACCCAAAAATTGTAGTCCTCGGATAGATCTTTCTAACGAGGTATAGAACGCGTCAAACAGAGATCGTATGCCAAAGTTATGTCCCCGGGAAGTTGATGTACCAACTTACCCAAACGGGGCCCATAGTCTTGAAGTTTCATCTCCTAGGGTTAGGTCTTTGGATGTTTAGGGTTTTCCATTGTTTCTCAATAATAATAGGCCTTCGAGCCTCATTGTAACACAGTTCAGAGGCCAGTAACCGCCACATCTCTTATCAGAGATAAGCTACCAGCGCCCTAGCTAGTTTATTTCCATTCTGTCTGTAAGCATATTTCAGTCATTTTTTATTAATGAAATGAAGTCTTAGTTCCGCTGCATCTCTGTGTTTATGTGTATTTATGTATTTCATTGTGTTCCTACATAAATCTGGATCAATGGTATCAGAGCGGTCTGCTCATTCTCGATCCTTCTTTGCATGTCCCCAACAAGATCGAGGTATAAGGAGTTGGGGCTCGATCTCGTTGAAACTTTGCAAGATCGGCCTCACAAACCCCGACGACTGCCCATGGGGGAAGAAAAGAAATATGAGGGAGCAGGAGATCCTATCAAAATGTTGCTCGAGGAGGCCCTCGAGAAACAAAGGAACGTGATGATGGACAACTTTTCCCAGATTCTTCAACGGATTTCGACTGGCGACACATCGACATCCAGAAGCCCCTCTGGAGGCGCCACTCCTTTTAAGGTACAAGTAAACTTTGACATTCCCATATTTGACGACCAAATAGATGCAGATGTCATAGATAGATGGTTGAATCTGTTAGAAGGATATTTCTTGGTTCATGACTTTTCCGACCGAGAAAAGATTATTTTCGCACTCCTCAAAGCCCCCCCCCATGTCAAGGACTGGTGGGAAACCTACTCGGAGCAAGAGGGCGAGGGAGAACCCTCTTTGTTCTCGGCCGCACCCACTTGGAATTCTTTCCGAGACACCATCAAGGAACAATATTATCCCATGGGGAGCTATGAGGAC
>ML788842.1:755205-766944 GCA_009831015.1 Picea engelmannii
AAGTTGATGTACCAACTTACCCAAACGGGGCCCATAGTCTTGGCGTTTCATCTCCTAGGGTTAGGTATTTGGATGTTTAGGGTTTTCCATTATTTCTCAATAATAATAGGCCTTCGAGCCTCATTGTAACACAGTTCAGAGGCCAGTAGCCTCCACATCTCTTCTCAGAGATAAGCTACCAACGCCCTAGCTAGTTTATTTCCATTCTATCTGTAAGCATATTTCAGTCATTTATTATTAATGAAATGAAGTGTTATTTCCGCTGCATCTCTGTGTTTATGTGTATTTTTGTATTTCATTGTGTTCCTACATAAATCCGGATCACCACAAGTTGGGTTGAGGCTAGAATTGCACGGTGTGTAGAGATTGGAGAGATCGACTAAGACAAGGGTTGATTCGTCGGTTTGTGGTTGTAGAGATCTAATTGTAGTGAGTGCATTTGTAACTGTAAGTTTTATTTCCTATGTTTGATTACCATAGATCCTTGTAGAGTGTAAAGAACAATTTATAAGAAAAACTAGAGCAATATAGCCATTTCGAAGTTGTAAGAAGTTGGAGATTTAATTCCCTTAGACATTGAAATTTGGTACTAGACGAGGAAGAAAACCAACTCAAGACCAAACCATGGGTGATGAAACAAAGACCAATGAGACCTAGCATAGGATAACCCATTTGGAGAAATAGACGGCTTAGATGGTTGTGGATGTCTAAGATGGTGTGGGGAGTGACTAAGGGGAACAATGTTATCGTTGAATTGGTGGTCACTTTGGTCCAAGGCATGAAGAAGAAAAGAAATATTCAAGGGTCAAATTCCACTTTGGATGAAGATGGAGATGAGAAAGTACCTAAGGTGGAGAAACTAGAGGAGACAAGGGAATGCAACAAGTCTCAAGCACCATTCAAAGTAAAGGCAAACATTGACATCAATGAATATGCAGGTGAGATAGATGCCTTTTAATTCAATGGTTACAACAAGTAGGAGTTTATTTTAGTATCCATGAGTTTAGTGGAGCACAAATATCTTTTTCTCATTTGACGTTAGAGGGTCATGCTTTGACATGGTGGGAAAGTGATGCCTTTGCTAGAATACTAGGCAGAAAACCACTTGTGATAGATTGAAAGTGTTTAAGGACATGCTTAAGTCATAGTTCTATCATATTGGTTATGGGGAGGAACAAAAAATAAGTTGGCATTACCATAGATAGAGATAAAGAGATACAATGCAAGAACTCACCATTTAGTTTAAGTAGAGAGCAATCTAGTTAGGGATATCTCTCCAGAGTCTTTAAGTGCTTATTAAGTACTTGGGAGATTTGCACAATCACCTTAGGAGACAAGTGATATTTTTCAAACCTAAGACCATTAATGAAGGTTGTGTTGAGGCACAATACCTTGAAGGAGATAAGAAGAAACAATAGTTTGATGGGCCAAAACAACAAAGTTGTAAGAACACCCAAAGGGTGGAAAGAAAAAGGGGAAAGGTAAAGGCAAGAAGCAAGCTACAATTGTAATAGAAAATCATAACCCTAACAAGCATTGCAAACATTGTAACATGGATAACCACATAGAAGAGAGTTTTTGGAAACTACATCCTAAGTGAGGACTCAATTGGTCCAAACAACAACAGAGGAAGAAGAACATTTTGTTGGTTGTAGAGGGAGATCAAAGGGTAGACAACAACTCAGACATTGAAGGTAAGGTGTTGTGTAGTTTAATTCAAAGAGGGTTAGAATTGAGTAGTATAGGTCCTATTAATCTCCCAATCTAGGGGTGACTAAGGAGATGATGTCTCAAGGCCCACATGTAGCAGACATGGAATGCTGAGAGCCTGATGCCTAGCACAACCCGCATAGTCCCTCTACTTTACCACAGAGAAACACCTACTACACCGGCTTGGTTCCAAGAAGACAATAGGTCTTTCTTCATGAGGTAATAAGTCTAGTCTCATGGTAAGTGTCACTTTAATATTTGAAGCATTTGAACTTGTTTCAAAGAGTCCTTTCTTGATTGTGGAATGATTTGCTTGGAAATAATACCTTCTGCCCAATTTCACCTTGGTGGTTGACATGGTTTTCTCATAAGTGAGTCACCCTAGATTGCTACTTGGTGGTTCCTTGAAGGGTCATCGTACCATTCCCACTTATACTTACCACTTTCTACTAGCGAGAAAAACCCCCTATGGCTACACCAGGGTTTACAATGTAGGCAGATCAATAACCGTTTAAAAGTCTCCTACTTCTCTAACTACCCCAAACATACCCCAGACTCATGCAGGAAAAGAAAAATGAGAAGGATCTGGTAATTGTACCTTTACTCTGCGTCCGATGTCGATCCTCTCGCGCTTGATAGCTTCCCTGGCTTCCCTGACTGTAAACCTCCTCCCAAGGCTAGCCTGCATTCAAAGACAGATAAACAAGAAACTACAAACATGCATTTCATACATTAATAAGGATTAGATGTTAGAATAAAAACATAAAACAAATGCAAACATTTGACACATCGTGTTTTGGGACAGGAAAAGTACTTCTTTTATTGATAATACAATGATCACTTACAACTAAAGTCAGCTACTTATCCTCAAACCTGGTCTGGGCTCCTCTTCACCAAGCTCCAAGTGCACCTTCATCTATCTTTCTCCTCTCAACCTTCTTCTTGGGAGATGGATTGGGTTCTTATGGAGGAAATGAAGAATTTTGAGGCAATTCTCACAACAAGGTTGCAAATGTTTGGGGCAAGGAGGGGATGTGAAACGGGTAGAGTTTCATTGTTCTTATGTCTAGATGTGGAATGAGACCCCAAAACCTCCTTTTATATGGAAAAAGGATGGTTATTCAATTGGGTGACAGGCTATAGGCGGTGGATTAGTTGGGAAACTACCCAATAGCCCGTAATCTCAACGAATTCCTTGCAACTTTTTAATTTTTGCAACTTTTGCAAACATACGCAGGTTGTAGTGGTGCAGCATGTGTACATATGCGGGATGTAGTGGTGCAGCAACCGTATGTACACAGGCAGTATTGGTGCAGGGTGCGTACATCTTCAAAAAATGAACTTTTAAGAAGAGCTACTATGTGATGGCTTGGAAAAAAATTCAAGTAAGAGGGTCAAATGCCAGGTATGCATGTGTGGATCATTTTAGGGCTATAACAAATGCCCCCTAATGTGTGAGGTCAGAAGAGCATCTGATGGCTGAAATACATTACAAAATATTCACCAACGTACGTAACGAGTGAGCCCGGGACAAGATTTTGGTAGGTGCCATCTGCAAAAATAAAAATTGTCTCTCTGAGGCGGGCATACCCATGCTCATGATGAAATAAATCAATGCTTCCAATCAAATACACTGCATATTCATGTTATATAACTATATAAAGTGTATCCGCGAGCAATACAAAACGGATCTACATCTCAAAATCAAAGATATACATGTATAGTATCCATCTTCAAGAAGTCAGTGACGCCTTCAAAGCTCAAGCAACAACTTCAAGATCTTCAAAACTCAGGTAGGAGTGTAATGCGAGTGTACGACTTCACTACTCAGAGGTCTTTGATGGCTCATTAGGAAAAGACAAGAGGATCTCGATGATCAGGCAGAGAACTTCATTGATTTCGAACAAGGACTTGATTGAACTTTGGGATGGTTAGGCATGAGGTCACAGGACAAACCATAGAAAGGCCGACTTAGGCTGGGTGAAACTTCCCTTGGACAAGAGCACAAAAGATGATCAGACTCGGGCAGCATGACATTGACATAATTTCACAATGCAGGAGGCAACGCAAACTCTCCATGTGTTTGGAAGAGTAACCAAACGGAGGAGGACACAACTCTATGTAGAAATAATGGCTTCCTAAGGTCATATTAGATCCCAAATCTTGACAAACAAATGGAAGGATGTGTTTTGTCCAAGGTCGACTCATTGTGTTGCCAAAAAGAATATATATTTCCCATCCCCTCTTTTTGGGATTGTTTTTTTTTTTTTTTTTTTTTTNTTTTCAATTTTTTAAAGAGCTTGAAAAAGAATAAAAGAATGCTATGTTACAAAGGAGGAACGAGTGTCGTAATCATACTAGTTCCTAGCACAAGGAACACACTAATGCTCAGAGCAAGGAAACATGTGCAGTAAAAGAACACTCGAGGAAAATTCCTCCATGGGTCAAGGTGTCAGGTCGTAGAGGCAACGTGCTACAAGGCTTGCGTATAAGGCATGATTCAAAGGTTCAGTTGAGAGCAACATGGATTCGACATTAGGCCAAAGACACAAAGATGCAAATGAGATTAGAAAGAAACAATGAAACCCCCTTCAAAGTAATTTCATGAGCCCAGAGAAGGTAAGCTCGATAGTTTTTTCACGTTTAGAGAGTCTGAAAAAACGTAAAAGAAGACTCCATTGGGGTACATTTTTCAGAAATAGTCTAGTTGGTTCAAAAAAGGGGTAACCTAGCACCAAAAAGACGTCTATTCAAAACCATTTTAACGAGTGTGACAAAGACAAGATCACTCAGAAATATTTTCAATTTTAAGGAGTCTGAAAAGAGATTAACTATGGACTCACAACCTTTTTCTGGATTTAGTCTCCTTAGCCCGAAAAAGTATAAAATTTGCTGAGGAGAACTCTCCCGGCAAGATGAATCTCCCGAGGTGTACCTTTTTCCTCCTTTATCTACAAGTCAGAAAAAGGGGTAAACTCATGCCAGTAGATGTTCTTCTGGACCAATTTAACGAGTGTGAAGAAACAAGGTTACTCAGCGATCTTTTCAATTTTAGGAAGTCTGAAAAGGGCTTAACTATGGACTCCGTGAGGGTTCATTTTTCGTAAGTAATCTCCAAGGCCCGAAAAATGTGATAAACCAAAACCAAGGAGAATGTTCCTTTTTCTTAAATTTAGTCCCTCAGGCCGACAAAGGGTTAAACTTATACCTAAGAATACTCTTCTAGCGAACCAAAGCTCCTAGAGTATACCTTTGTTCGTAAAATTGACATTCCTAACCGAAAAAGGGGTAAACTACCATCGGACAAACGTGCCTTCAAGTTTTATTTTGGCGAGCATGAAGGTCAACAAGATCACTCGACAATATTTTAATGTTTAAAGAGTCTAAAAAGGGCTTAAAGAAGACTCCAGGGGGATACTTTACTCAAGTAATCCCCACAAGATCACTTGTACCAGGAGGGGGAAGCAAGGGCTCCCATGCCCCCATTGGATAAACCAACAGATCAATTGCTGAGACCATGTCATGAGAAGGAAAAAATTAGTGAACAGGTTCCTGCTCAAAAGAAATTGAACACTGAGGATAAGACGCCACATAATTAACCTGTGGCGGGGTAGAGTCTACGCAGACACTAGGAACATATAAAGGGGCAGGTTGAACTAATGTTGAATTAGGATGGTGATTATTAGATGTCAGTTGCTCGATAGTGAAAATGCTTCCATTGTGAGGGAAATGCATCACCCAGAAGAGCGTAGACACCATAGCTTTTATAGCATATGTTATCACTCCAGGAGACTCTCCTAGGCTATAAGTCAGAGATGTCTGGTAACTTAATCTTTTTGGAAACTATTTTCTCAATAATAGGTGTGGGTTTGTATCAAGATGAATATCTTAACCTCTGGATTGTATTCTCAAGACAGTCTTAACTATATTCATGCAACACAAGGCCTTCAAGAGCTATTGTCAGATAGGTTTGTATAACAAATGGATAAGAAAACTAATCAGTTAACCAAAACATACATATACCATATATATGATGGGTCAACAAACTAGCCAAAGATGCTTATGAATATTGCTTAACAATCAAAAGTAAGATGACAGTTACCATAGGATCATTAAACAGAGACAAAAGAACTAATTCCACTCATAAACATAGACAAAGATGAAAGAAGGTCTGACAGTAACAAATGAAAGAAGCTTGCAGGCTGATATATTAAAGAAAGTGTCTTTCATGCAAAACAATAGAATATAGAACTCAAAATCGAACCTTGTGTTCATCTTCAGTTTTCAGCTTTATAGCCTTTACAACACAGTATCTAGATCCTGAATTAATGAATCAGATATGCCTAAAATAGAAAGTCAAAACTAACTTGCAAAAGATAAGGAATGATCCTCAAAATGAGGTCAATCCCACATTTCATGGTCTTCATATCTTGTAGAGTCCTTGTGCAATGCAGAATAGCCTTCCAAGGCTGATTGATTACTCTTCCAAGAGATAAAATTCGAATTTGTTGAGATGTGAAAAAAATCCCAATTTGTTGCCACCAAAATAGGTGCCAAAACCAACTTGGCTACATTTTCTAATCCTTATGCATCAAAAATGGATCTTGAAACTGAATATATAATTCATCATCTATCCATCATGAGTGTTTTCAAATGATTTAGATCGGAAAAACCTCGATCTGTGCAAAATTTAGCTTCCTCTGTCTAGTTACAGGTTTCGGTGGTTAACATAGAGGACTTTTGGGTGTGTTATCTACTGAAAGCTCTGTTTTCGATGGTTAATGAACAGTCATCCTGTTCGCCTAAACCACCGAAAACTTAGTTTTGTCAAAACTTCAAAATTTGCAAAAATGATTACCTTGGTGCTTTGTTGAGTGCTCAAAGTCTTTTGGACAATGCAACTCTTCCTTGTGCAGATCTGTGAACTTCAACTTGTTGTGTGGAAGACTGTGGTATATCTACCATTGTTGTAGCTAACTCAGCTAGAGTTTCCAAACCTGTTTTCTCCTGTGTTGGAGGTTGAGAATCTTTTAATTTCAGCCTCAGAAGTCTAAGCTGCCTGTACAGCTTCATGTTCTCCCTTATCAGCACCCTGTTCCTGTCCTTGATTTTATCATGCTTTTCGTTGAGACTTTGGTTCATGTTGAAAAGTTCTACATTTCTTTCAGTCAAGTCTATATTTTCCTTTTTAATAACTCTTTCTAAGACTTCCATCTCATAGATTTGTTTCAGGAGTTTATTGATTTTTTGAGCCTTATATGCTTTAGGCTTGCTTGAAGAGGCTTTTGCTAATGGTTGAATGTGTTGATCTGGAGGAGTTGGTGAGGGAAAGTTGGGATAATCTTCTACAACTTTCTCAGCCTGTTCATCACCTTGTGTCTTTGCTAACTCCTGCTCTGGCTCTGAGTCACTGTATGGTAAGTTTAAAGGGTCACCTCCTTCAGCAAGGTCCTTGGTCTACTCACCCTCAAACTATAACTTTATTTTGGTTCTTTTTCTTTTAGCAGAGGATGATTCTATCGGCTCTCTTGGTGGTGAGATAGCCTTCCTCTTTCTTAGGCTGCTCTTAGGGGTGAGAGACTTCTTAGCAATGGACTTCTTCCCCTTTTCATCCTGTGGAAAATTGGTTTGGAACTCATTCCAAAATAGGAAGTAGTTCTGGTCTACTTGTTTCTTCTTTAATGACTCTTTAATAATAAGTGTAATCAAACCCTGGTGTGACAATCTCCTGGCCACCTTGGTAGGATTTGCCTTGATTTGTCTGGCCATTTTGGTGAGAACTTTGTGTAGGTAGAAGGGAAAATTGATGGGAGACCTGCCTGTAAAATGATTCAATAACTTGAAGTGATAAAACATGACTCTGTTGTATCTACCTTCACAGGTGATATAGACAAAGATTGCCTTCTGGAGAGATTGCCACTTAGGTTCCAGATAAGACATTGGTATGTCTTTTTTCCATGTAAGATCCTTGTGCAAAGGTTGTACGTAGGATCTAAATTCAATGTTTGAAGAAAAATTTGATTTGAACCAACAATCCCCTGTTCTAGGGAGACCAGTGAACTTAGCTATGGCTGCCTCATCGACCACAAATTCCTCTTTTCCCACTGTTGCTGCTCTTCCATCATACGAGATAGCAAAGGATTTAGACACCTATTGGTGGAACTCCACCAGTTTTTCACAGTATGCATAGACTCTTGCTTGCTTGAAGAACTCGGCCACCTCAGGGTGAGCCTCAAGGTACCAAACTCCATCCAATTCAGCCCTTAGAACTAGCCCTACTTTCGGCATTTAGTAATTGTTGACCTGTACCTGTGACTTAGGAAAATCTTCTTGCCAGGGAGACAAAGACTCTATGATTTAGGATGACAGGGAGTATGACTTAGAGTAAAACAAATGAGACAGGGTGACTCAGAGTTCTGATTGCATAGCTCAATCACTAACCGAATCTAGACAACAGACTGACTGAATACAAGCCAAAAATTTCGAGTTTCAGTGAGATGTATAATTAAATTGAAACAGTATGGGATTCAAACTACCTGATGACTCAACTTGGCTTGATTGGTATGACAATTGGCTTGATTACGATTTGTTGAACTCGAACTCCACTCGGCAATCACCACAAAAAATGGGATTATGGTCTCTGAATATGTGTCTGCTTGATGAAATCACGAGCTCAAGACTGTCATAATGACTCTCGGATTCGAATTGATAATTAATGGAATCAAAACAAAGATTAATCGGGGTCATAATGGATCTGTGTCCTCGTGACTGGAGATAGTGAGGGGTTATGCGACTAATCATTTCTATTAGTCAGGAATCACACATGAGTTTTTGTGTCTCTGTCGAGCCTTAATTCTAAAATGACAAATGTAGTTAAAAAAGGACAACAAGGTATCAATCTTCGGATAGATGCAATAATATCGTGCATACCTTACCACCTCCATGGACTTTCAGTGGTTATGTCTTCATGATTACGCCAATTGACAGCTAGCTCGTGCGAAAGCAAGGGCTTTTCATTTTTCCCGTGGAAATCTTTTCGGTGGTTAACTGGGTTTTTGCTTTCCCCCCTTAACTACCGAGAACGAAGGTTTTCAATGGTTAATGAGCGCTTTTTAGGCTCGCCTAAACCACCGAAACCTGAGATTCTTTCTTTTACTTGACAAAACCAAATCAAAATTTCTTTCCAAGTTTATTTATAGAAAATAGACTCTCTAACATACCTAAAGAAATTTTCAAATCAATTTTTTGGACCACAGTCTATCACGTAAAAAGAAAAATCTCCATCAATTTATTTGAGGAGATAACAACATATACATAATCATGCCCGAGAAGCATATTAAAATCTAACGGGCCTTGCACCACTATAACATCGAAAAGGACAATCTTCCCACCTAATGAGATAGGAAACTGAGGAAGAATCCCTAAATATTCACTAGGACATTTTTCAAAAGCCAACAGCTCATGTGAAGCAGACACGAGCTCGGGAGATCCCAAGACTTTCTAAATCAAGGAGGATAAAATACTTACAGAGGCTCCTTCATCCACAATACATCGATAATTTTTTGTTGAATTAACTTCAACCCTTATTTGAAAGGGTGCGGAAGAAGGAAGACGAGGCTCAAAAAGGTCATTCCAATCAAAGGAAACCATCCTAGGGCTTGGAGGGTGTGTGCTCAAAGCGAGAGGAATGCCCCCTTGTTCTGAAAGTATTGAACTGGAAATGATAAAAACATAGTTGGTAGACACATCACTCTCCAAAAGAAGAGTGGGATCAGCTGAAGATTGAATCGGCATGACCACTTTGGTAGACTCGACACTCTCCAAGAGAAGAGTGGGATCAATCAAAGACTACATCGGCGTGACCACTTTGGTAGACTCGAAACTCTCCAAGAGAAGAGTGGGATCAACCAAAGACTGCATTGGCGTGAAAACCTTCTCAACCAATGGTTGAATAGGCTACAAGAATACATGGTTTAAAGGCACCTCACCCCCCAAAAGAGGAGTGGGATTAGCCGAAGACTGCATCGGCATGACGACTTCATCAACCAAACACCAAATACACTATGAGGAAACCTTAGAAGACTCAGAATCAAAAGAGCTTGTAGACATGGACCACAATCTTTGTACCTCTAGAATTCCAGGGCACATATGAGTAAGGTGATCTCCCTTGAAAATCTTACAAGGGAACTTAGGCTTACATCCTATCAGTCTAGGTTTCTCAACAGAATCAATGCCCCCAGCACGAATAACAGTGTCTAGTTTCACATCTCCAACATTACTTGCAAAGGTTGGTGATGGGTCAATAACATGACTCGCAGAGGCTACAGACCTATTGCCAGTATGACTAGCAAGGACTAGACTTTTTCCCCCAACATGACTTGCAGAGGCTGGGTGCTCGCCCCCAGCATGACTTGCAAAGGTTGGGTGTTGGTCTTCAACATGACTTGCAGAGTTTGATGACCTATCTCCAACATGACTCGCAGAGGTTGGTGATTTCTTCTTCCTATTCTTCCTCTTTCTACTTCGTTTAGACTTCCGCTTATCGGTAATTGTACTTTCACCAGAGGCGGGAGAAGGAGGAGAAGAAGACTTTGCTGACGAAGGAGCATTAACATGGTGCCTGTGACATAAATTTCTTAACTGAGAAGCGTCAAGAGAGTTCGGGAAATTTGGAATGGTACCCAACCAAACCGGTAGTCCCACATTCAACCCAGGAATGTACAAAGTGGCCATCAAAGGGACACCAATGTTTTCGAAGAAAGGAAAAGAATAAGAATCCCCTTGTGAAGAGGTTTCTTCATTGGTATCATCGAAAACTTTATCCATGAATATATTATGCACAGGTTCTCCCCTTGTGGGATCTTTCAAGTCCGTAAAAGTCTCACAAACTGACTCCAGCAAACTAGTGTTATAAAAAAAACACCTCTAGAGAGGTGACTCCACGTTTCTAAGTGGAAGACCAAAAATTCCTCACGACCAATGGAGTGGGTGGTCTACCACCTTAGGTCAAAGACCCAAAGCAATGACTGACTAACTCGCTATGGAAAAATAGGGAGCACAGAGCACACACTAGAAAAATTCCTATAAGATAAATCAAGCAAACCACTATCTAGTAGAAAGAACAATTACGCCATCCAACACTAGAGCAACTTACTGGTGCAAGTGAAACTCAAACATGGAAGCATAGTCCAGGTATACTTTGCAAAGTGTGACCTGACGTCTGCCCTAGGTACTGCAGTATACCCCCGCAGTCACCCGTGTAAGTCCCTAGAAAATAAGCAACAAAGTTTCCAACTCGCAAACAGTCACCAGGCGGGTAGAGTCGATAGTCAGGTGGACCGCAATGAGCAGGATAACAAGTCTGAAACCTATCAAGGGTATCGAAAGCAAGTGGTCTGGAAGACAATAGAGTATCTTGAATGGATTCGAGGTCCACGAAGCTCCATAGGCAAATGCAGACGATAGTATTCCTAGGATAGATCCTCAATATGCATTCCCCACTATGTTTAGTCTAGATTTGGAGGGTTTATCTCCGTTGCCTTTCCTCACACGACCTCATGTTTAGCCCCTGTGTTAGAGGGGGATCCCAAATAACTTTCACATCACTGGACTTTAACACTCCCTAGCTATGACTCTAATGTTTTTTTAATGGCCTTGAAGAGTCTCCTCACCAACCTTATTCAAGGCCCTAACCCTAAACCAGTTGATTGACCCTACAAACATAAGAAGTCTAGTTAATTTTAGATTTAGAATTCTTTTTAATGGCTTGATTTATTCAAAAAGGGTGCAGTAGTGCAACTGATGTTGTTAAGACTTTTGCGAAAAATGAAACTTATAAGAACACTAGAAAAGAAGGATTATCTTTCTTATTTTTCTTTTGAAATTCTTTTAAGATGAGAAGAAAGCACAACACTATGCTAATTTCTTTTATTTTTCAAATAACAATGCAAAGCAAATGCAAAGAAAGAAAGAGACCTAACAAACTAAGTTTTTTTTTTTTTTTTCTTGTTCCAGTCAAAGCAGAACTAA
>ML788842.1:776576-789476 GCA_009831015.1 Picea engelmannii
ACTCTTATGTATTTAATCTAAGTTGCATTATGGCTTGATGAGTCAATGGTGATGTTGTCTAAATGTCTTGTATGAGATGGGTATCACATGATTTATATAATATGCATGCATTTAGCCAGAATTGTTTTAGTAGTTTCAAATATATTATGTTACTAGTAGTGGTGATTTGAGATCCTAAGCAGATAAAAAATGGTATTAGAGTTAGAGAGAAGGAAAATTATGGTTTCCTTTGTCAGTAACAACATCATGTACATGGAAATATTGGGAAAAAATAACTAGAGACAATTCCAATTTATGAAAAATCCATCACGTAGACTCAAAATCAACATATACTCGTGTTCAATTGTAAAAAATACATGATAGTTTATAATACAAGGCCATGAAGGTTGACATCAGCTTGCAAGGTGAAATTACATAAATCATAATGGCATGGACATACCAGATAGTATCTCAAAGTACATAGTGCAACTATATGATATGTAACGTGTCATGAGTCATGAGTCATGACTTACAAGTCATGTTTGGGATTGGGAACCCAAACATCCCACCTCACCCTATAATGGTGATAATGTCTCTAACCCTCTATCTAACTAGTCAAGGTCCTTTGCAAATATTGGTCCCTTGGTGTCCACAACCCAATTTGATGTTGGGTTGACATAATCTAGATCAATGGATTCAATATCCTTCTTGCCTTCGAGTTGTTTGTTTCAAAGATGATGGTTGTAATGAACAAACACTAAATAATTTTATCGTCTTTGATCCAACCTATTACCCTTCTTTGGATGTATTTGCTTGAACATGTCAAAATTACGACCACAACTAGAAGAACTAAAAGTTTTGCTAAAAAACAAGGATACCAGGATTTCACAAATGAGGAGTTGACCCACCAAATTCCTCACACCACAAAGCTAGTATATTGTAGAAATTAATGATGAAAATGGATATTACTTGAGAGGAAATTAATTAAAGTGTACATGGATGAGTGATCCAAAAAATCCTTAGATGTTAATTATTATTTAAGACACATACACGTCTACTTGATCTTCCAAATAATAATGAGCATTTGACTGATTGCAAAATACATGTGTAATTACTTATCTATACGAATTCACTTTAATGATAAACAACTTGCAATATAACTGAGCGAAATAGAACAACAATACCAAAATCGTATACACAAATTTGTTAATGGAGTTCACCCAATTTGGGCTACGCCTCTGGGTCCACTTCCAATAGAGACCTCTTTATTAATTCTCAATTGCTTGTGTTTTACAATGACCTCTTTACACGTTGCTCAAACTCAAAAACAAAGTGCACCATTGAATTCCTTGCGAAGTTTTGAGAAAAATGAGTATAAAGTTCATAAAATTCCGTCAATGAACCTCTTGGCATGCATTTAGGTGAAATCCCAAGGTCTTGATACCTCTGGCACAAACCTCGAGACCCAAGCCATACTCTACAAATGATTGTCCTTGCCTCGGTCCCCATTCCCATTAAATAGGGTGAAACCCCTAACCTCCGACCACAACTCCAGGGCAAACTTAAATGTTTTGCTAGTGGGTTTTTGTAACATAATGTGCCTTTGGTGCAACAATTAAGGCGTATGTATAATACATGGAAGGTCGTAGGGTCAAACCCTGTCAACCATGGCATATATTATGTCATTTTTTTGTAAGTTTAAACCATACATTAAATAATTCGTTGGTTAATATGTTATTTATGACATATAGTTTAAATACCCCAGTGGGATATGGCACATGGTTACATTGCAGTGCATATGACATGGCTCGAGGGCTTAGCCCTCGACCCTTTTTCCATCCGTTACAACTATTATACAACTTTAAATGTAATTCATGCCCCATGTGGTTAAGACCCACTTGTATGGTGTAGTGGTAAGGTTGTTGGATGGTAGGCAGGAGATCCAGGTTCGATCCTTGTTGGCACGAGGGCAGACCTAGGGTTCAACGCTTCAACAATGCACCAAAAAAACCCTAACTATCAGCCCTTTCGAAAACACCTGTGAAGCAGATGAAGTCTCACCCGACGTAGAGGCAGGGGTGGTTGCAGGATTCAGATGTCTGCAACCTAGCTGGGACATAGATCTGTGATTACAAAACCTTAACAGAGCACTTAGTAGTTGTTATTCATCAATACTTAATCTTAGTTCACAACGTAGATAAACACTAACTACATAGCAATGCAATATTCAACAAGATCCAACACATTCAAGCACTAAGCACATCAGAATAGATAAGATCTTGCACTTATTCATATTATTCAGTACTAAGTTATCATATCAAATACATCTAAGCATACATTATTGCACTAAGAATAAATCATATGAACAAGAAAACAACCATAATGCACAAAGCAACCATAACATAGGATATACGTGGTTCACCCCCAACGTAGGGCTACATCCACCAACTCTTCTTCTCTTTATTGTCTTATGTCAATCATCTACATGCACAGAGCCACAAGATTCTACTCCGCATAGGACATGAGATCTGTTAGACAACTAAGAGGGGGGGGTGAATCAGTTGTTACTGAGCTTAAACAATTATGCTTCTTTTAAAAACTCTTTGCAGAAACACTGAATGATGATCACAATAATGAAGAGAAATAAACACAGGCACATTCAGTATCAGTCACATATATGATAAACACAGAGACAGATATTTTCCAAGGAAACCCATACAGGGTAAAAACCTCTTTTTCTTTATATGATAAGTAATAATTACATTCTTTACATTATCATACATATGAGCACCAACTCATAATGAGGCTACAACCTCTGTTTAGCAAGCTGCAACTTGCTAAGAGCACCAACTCTCTGTTTTCTCTAGCACCAACTAGAAGGAAGCATCGACTACCTGGTTTCTTTAGCACCAACTCCCTGTGTTCAAGCACCCACTTGAACCTCTGAGGACAACTGTCCTCCCTAGCACCTCCCAACCACCCTGAAATATAAATCTTTGAGTCTGAAACTTACTACAGTGATATAATGTTCAACAATGGCTTACCCGACTTATCACTGTTCTGCTGCATCTCGTTGCTCTTTCTGCCACACTGCCTTTCTGCGCATCTCACTTGCGCTGTCTGTTCTTCTACGATTTATCCTCTGTGCGCCATGTCCATTCACTGCATAGTTCCTCTTCAGATCAATTCAGCTGCTGCACCATCTTCCTTCTTCACACATGAAACACTTTCCACATCAACAAACACCACCACTCGAACAACAACAGCAACAACAACCTTCTCTTCTCTGTATTGTGTATTTATATCTTCTGTGCACCTTGCGCATGCAATGTTCGCAATGCCTCTGCATGTTGACTCCACACCAAATCCCTCAACAACTTGAGTGCTCTGTCTGATCATCATCATGACTCTTCAGCTTCTCTGGTGGTTCACTCCGCGTGTCCAGCATCACTGTATGTTATATTGAGATTCCTCAGTCTCTCTGGCAGTTTAAGACTCTTCGTCTTCTCTGAGACAGTCGAACTCTTGATCTTCATCGACCCTGATCGATGGTTCATGATCTTGATGAATCAACGGTCCTGATCTCATCGTGATCTCGCATCTCGCTATTCCTTCGTTGGAGATTTTCGTCACTCCAAGTCGCGATAGGCGAGACTCTTAGATCAACGGTCCACATCTTGTGATGTATTGACGGTCAGGATCATTTCGTGATCTCGCATCTCGCTGATCCTAAGATGGATATTTTCATCACTCCAAGTCGCGATAGGCGAGACTCTTAGATCAACGATCCACATCTTTTGATGTATTGACGGTCAGGATCATTTCGTGATCTCGCATCTCGCTGATCCTAAGATGGAGATTTTCGTCACTCCAAGTCGCGATAGGCGAAACTCCAAGATGAAGCTTTATGGTGCTCTGATCTTTCGCCATGCGTCCTCTTGATCCAATGGTCCTTGATTAAATCGCGATCTCACATCTCGTGGATCTGGAGATGAATCATCTTGACTCTCCAAGTCGCGATCCGCGAAACTCCGATATGGAGCTAAGATCAACGGTCCACGTCTGATCTCTATTTAACGGCTGCGATTGAATCGCCATATCGCATATCGCGATTTCTGCATTGTTTTCTTTGCCTCTCCATGTCGCGATTTGCGAAACTCCGATATGGAGTATGATCAACGGTCCAGATCTGATCTCTATTTAATGGCTGCGATTGAATCGCCATATCGCATATTGCGATTTCTGCATTGTTTTCTTTTCCTCTCCATGTCACGATTCGCAAAACTCCGATATGGAGTATGATCAACGGTCCAGATCTGATCTCTATTTAACGGCTGCGATTGAATCGCCATATCGCATATCACGATTTCTGCATTGTTTTCTTTGCCTCTCCATGTCGCGATTCGCGAAACTCTACTGACGTCACATGTGGATTGTCACGTGTTAAATACTGCCATGTGTCACTCTGATTCGTGACTTACATGTGCCTGAAGTGTTGAATCTGACTGACACCTGTCATTACCTGGTTGTGCCACGTGTCACTTGCTGACGTGAGTCGAGTCGACAGTCCATTCTCGTGCTCTCGCTACTCGTGACGTCGAAAAGCTTCCCTCTATGACTCCCGATGTCCAAGTCCCCGATATGGGCGATCTCGTGACACGCGTCTGCCCCAAATGAATGGCTCAGATTAAGTCATGATTTCTCATATCGCGATTACGTCCGCTTCTCCTTGTAACTTAAAGGGCGTGCAGGTTCTCCTCGATCAACGGTGGTCGGACCATGCGCTCAGATCTAACGCCTGAGATCTATCCTCCTCTTTAGCGCACTCTTCTTGTCAATATTCAGATCTGACAACCCTCATGCTGTCGGGAATTTTGGATGGGATCCAACAGCTGTGGATCTCTGTCTTCCTTCTCCTCTGCAAACTTTTGTATCTTGAGCTTTGCTGCACGCGTTTTCCTCAACGCTATTCCTCCTGAGCTTTCACGTCCGAATCCCCAAGGGATATTATCCTTCTTATCCTGCCATCTCCACTATTGTACTTTCCATCAATGACAAGCATACGCTATTTGTTAAGCATTTGCCAACAAATAATATATATACACACATATATAGGGGGGATGTGTCCCCAGGACACATCCCCCCTGAAAAATTTGGTGGTGCACTGTATATGTGTGTATATATATTATTGTCGTCCCCAACCCGTCGTCCCCTGAAAAATTTGGGGGTGCGCTCTAGCTGTCCTGGGGACATGTCCCCCCGTCCCCACCATTCCCCCATCCCAAAAACCAATGCAACATAGACTAACACTAACTTAAGATAATTGACTAATAAGCTTGTTTTTGTTGCAAAAGTTTGCTACAACCATACTAACACACTCTAGATATGCATTGCTATATATAGATATAGATATATATATTATTTTCATCCCCAACCCGTCATCCCCTGAAAAATTTGGGGGTGCGCTCTAGCCGTCCTGGGGACATGTCCCCCCGTCCCCACCATTCCCCCATCCCAAAAACCAATGCAATATAGACTAACACTAACTTAAGATAATTGACTAATAAGCTTGTTTTTGTTGCAAAAGTTTGCTACAACCATACTAACACACTCTAGATATGCATTGCTATATATAGATATAGATATATATATTATTTTCATCCCCAACCCGTCRTCCCCTGAAAAATTTGGGGGTGCGCTCTAGCCGTCCTGGGGACATGTCCCCCCGTCCCCACCATTCCCCCATCCCAAAAACCAATGCAATATAGACTAACACTAACTTAAGATAATTGACTAATAAGCTTGTTTTTGTTGCAAAAGTTTGCTACAACCATACTAACACACTCTAGATATGCATTGCTATATATAGATATAGATATATATATTATTTTCATCCCCAACCCGTCATCCCCTGAAAAATTTGGGGGTGCGCTCTAGCCGTCCTGGGGACATGTCCCCCCGTCCCCACCATTCCCCCATCCCAAAAACCAATGCAATATAGACTAACACTAACTTAAGATAATTGACTAATAAGCTTGTTTTTGTTGCAAAAGTTTGCTACAACCATACTAACACACTCTAATTTGTTTCATGCATTGCTCTAATAGTGGCCTAACATACCCAGAATTTGCATCTAACAATTGGATAATGTTTCATTGAATAAATGTTAAATTTTCATGGTCAATTGTTACAATTTTGAAGTGTAATTTTTGTTGTTGTTATAATTTATCTATTACTGTTGTACTACTGTTAACTACTGCAATTTTATAACAACCATAGTAATTTTCATTGTTTAGTGTCTTAAAGAGGCATTATTTGCATGCTTGTACTTGGAAATCATTATATATATGCTATAAGTGTTCTTGTTTCTAGCAGGTACTCAAATTATCTTATTTCCATGTATTTGTCCTTGACCTATACCTTGACTTAGGTGATCAAGAGGGGGCAATAGGCTTGGCTAACAAACTTTCTACTTTGATTGCTTAAGGTCACCGGGGAAGTCTCCCCTGTGGTGGACCTCCTCCATCACTAAAACGAGGGGATTTATTACTAAGGTGACAATGTTAGGACTTCATGTAGTTACGCAAGATTTGGGGAACCTGTGTTGGGATTTTCACAACTACAAATCCTCCAATAACATTTTGGTATCGTTTCTAGGGAGGATTGAGTCATTCTCCTCAACGACATATATTTTGGTAAACTTTTTCCCGAAGCCCTTATTTCTCAAGTTTACCTTGCGACTCCACTAAGGATAGTTCCCTCACCTTCCTCTTATGATCCTAGAGGGATCATCTAGTGACTCCACTGATATATTCCTAGGTGTCATCTTGCTCTCAACTTTGTATTGTCTCGAGTGATGGAACCATGGCACCCTGGGATGACCATGAAATATATCCTTCTATTGATTTTGAGAACATTCCTCGATACCTAAATGAGTTTGATATTTGGTCGAAAGACCATCCAATGTTCGAGGATTATATCATTATTCATATTGTATATTTCTTTGAGTACCCATGGGAAACAAAACCGCAACACGGGGACATACGAATAAAGTTGTTTGTAAATTGTTTGTCGTTGGAAGAGCGAAATTGGGTCAAGGATTGTTGCAAGTCAAAGGGAATATCTTCACTCATAGATCTCATTAGCATATTTATTGAGTATTGACGGCGTTTCTGGAGAGGATTGAGTCATTCTCCTCAATGCATTATCTTTTGGTAAACTTTCTCCCAAAACCCTTGTCTCTCAAGTTTACCTGGCGACTCCACTGAGGGTGATTCCCTCCCCTTCCTTTGATGATCTAGGGTTGATCATTTGGCGACTCCACTAGTATATTTTGAGGTGTCATCATGTTCACAACTCTATGATATTTCATATTTTCAAGTGATGGGATTATGACACGATGGTCACTTCATGGAATGTTTCTTTACCTAGATATTGAACATGTTCTAGGATACCCAAATCACTTTTCTCGAGGTTGGGTAAATAATTGTCCAAAATTTGACAGAGACCCATCCATGGCTATTTCTCATGTTGTGAATTTCATGAAGTATGTTTTAGAGATATATATAACACATCATGATGTGCTAATAAGATTTTTTTTGTTATCTTTGGAAACAAGACAAAATGATTGGGTTGAGCATACTCTCCGTCCAAAGAGTATATCTTATCTTGAAATCTTCATTGAAGAATTCCTCAAAAGGTGGGCCCTGAGAACACAAAGTTATGAAGATGCACTCCACAATCTCGCAGTGGCCCTCCAAAGGGAAGGGTTATGTTCTATCCCTGATGAGGAATATGAAGAATCCATTGACGAATAAGAACTTGAAGAGAAGTTTCATGAAGAGGGCTACCAATCCCTTGAAGAGAAACAAGAATTACTTCATGATTCTTTTGAAGGCAACGAAGACTTGACTGATGGACATTTTGATGTCGAAGAAGAGGCTCCTCATGAAGAAAAAGTGTTGGTGTGTGCTCCTCTATTTGATGAAGTCATCCAAGCTTCCATCCCTCCTACACATAAATAAGAGAACATGGTAAGTTGTGTTCCTTTCCAAGTCTTTGATATCGCTCTGTTTTATGATTTGGAAAGTGAAGAAGTGTTAAAGGAACCCTTGGATGCACTAGACCTTTCATGTTATGATAAAGGAGGTGATGTGATTGATAATATTGATGATTTTATACATGTTGGGAGACGTAGATGGGATGTGATTGGTCATGATGGAGATCTCGTTTACGATATTGAAGATCATTTTCAATTGTTTCCTTTACAACAATCATATGTGATTGTTACTAATTTTGATGTTTGGTGGCATGAAGATGACATGATTACATATTTGTTCCAATCACCCAAGGATGACTTATTGCAGCATTCTCATGATGATTTTGGGTCATACCCTAGGAGGTTTGATACATATTCTTTTGAGCACTTGGATTTACTCTACAAAGAAAAGTTTCAATCACTATTGTGCTCTAATTCTGATAGGGGTGAGGACATGACTAGCCTAGAGCAGGATTTTCATGATGAGGGTTTCCAGATTTTTCCTTTCTATTCCACTATAGATGTGGTTGGGATTTTTCCTCATGATAATTATTTTCCTATAGGGAAGAGTTGTTTTCGTCCCATGATTTACAAGGGTTTCCAATTTCACATGCAAGGTCAACAGACCTTAGGTTGGGAGAAAAAAACATTCTCTAGGCTTGGTTTGATCCCTTACCTTTCTCCCTCTTCCTCCATGGGAAACTTTAGAATTTTCCTTAGGTTCCTTCTCATCCCTTTTCAATCTTTAAGTGTTAGCTTGGTGGTTGAGGATGTGGATCAACCTTTGCCTGATTATTTTGGTTTTGTCCTAGGATGGATAGGGCAGGGTTGTGGTGATACCTCTTTGTATGATTTTGTCTGCCCCTCTTACATCCATGAGTTAGATTTTATGATTACTTATGATATGATGCTTCCTTTAACTCATGTTCCTGTTGTGCTCGACTTACCTTTATTTTGGTTTATGATGTAACACAGGGGTAGATATTTTGATACAATGCTAGAATGGTTTCATTGGTCATATGATTATACCTAACATTTCACCTAACATAGATTAAGGTAGGTAGGTTAGGGAAGGAATTTTCATCCTACATCCTTGTATCTTGTTATGTTACATTCATATGATTTGCATACTCATATTGATATGTTAGAGTAAAATATCAAAAAAAAAAAAAATCAAGTTTTTCTTTAGATTTTCCTAGTTATCATTTTTATATGAGCAAGGGGTGAGTTACACCACCCCTCATATTTCAACAGTTTGTTCGAGTTGTGCAAGCACAGGTCATACCAAGAGATGTTAAGGTTCTCATGTGCTCTATGGTGAGAACATGTCCCCATGTAGGAGACAGATGCTACCCCCCAGTCTAGGGGTAACTAAGGTGATGATGTCTCGAGGCCCATAAGTAGAAGACATGGAGTGTCGAGAGCTCAATGCCTAGCACAGCCCACAGAGCCCCTCTACTTTACCACAGAGCAACATCCACCACATTGGCTTGGTTCCAAGAAGACAACAGATCTTGCTTCATGAGGTAACAAGTCCAGTCTAGTGGTAAGTGTCACTTTGATATTTTGAAGCATTTGAACATGTTGCAAAGAGTCCTTCCTTAATTATGGAACAATTTGCTTGGAAATTATACCTTTTGCCTAATTTCACCTTGGTGGTTGACATGGTTTCCTAGTAAGTGGGTCACCCTAGAGAAAAGGTTTGCTACTGGGTGGTTCTTTGAAGGGTCATCGTACCATTCCTGCTCATACTTACCACTTTCCACATTTCTTCCCTTTCGTTTCCTCATTTTTTGGGATTTTGGGCTCATTGACCCCAAGAAGAGCTTGTACCTCATTTCATGGGAAGAAGGGGTTGAAGGCCCATAGGAATTGTAGCTGGAAAAAGATAAAATCCATACATTATCCTTCTAGATGCTCTCCCTAAGGTCCTGAGAACAATGAAATGCTTCTCCATAAAAATAAAGGAACTTTTAAAACATATAATTAATAAATGTCTCGCTTGTTGGGGGAATTCATTTGTGGTGTCATTTACTTTCCATTGCATATCACACTCAATGTGTTCCCAATTTCAAGTGGCATTGTGGTGGTATTTACTTTCCATTGCACATTGCACTCAATGTTCGAACCGTAATAAACTAAAGGCAAGGGCTTGGAAAAATGTTGCATTGCAAACGAAGGATGCAACACACTCTCCACAAAGACACCCATAAATGAGACAATATGAACCCTTGATATGTCAAGAACCCCATGCTCAAAACTCTTCTCCCAATCCACCTCACACTCATTACATGATCTAGATAGGGTCTTCTTGGGAAACATTCCTAGACTTGGGGATTGGTTTACCCAATAGGTCACCATGACATCCCTCCTGTTATCCCCGATTTCTAGGGATAACTAAGGACATTATGTCTTGAGGCCCTTAGGTTGCAGACATGGAGTACCGAGAGACTGATGGCTGACATCATCCACCTGCATAGACAAAGGCCCACTTCACCACCACATATCTCAGGTTCATCATGATGGTATCGACCACATCATCTTGCTTCTGAAAGACGATGGGTATTGCTCCATGAGGTACAAGTCAGGTATTGTGGTAAGTGTCACTTTAATATTTCACGCATTTGAGTATGTTCCATTTAAATTTGCTTTTGATTATAGAACATTTGCTTGAAATTTATGTTCTTTTCTCTATTTCACCTTGGTGGTTGACATTACGCCCTAGTAAGTAGTCACCCTTAGGGATGGGTTTGTTATTGGGAGGTCTCGTTGACAAGTCATCATGCCACTCCTGATCATACTTATCATTTTTCATCACTTCACCCCTTTTTCGTCTCCTTATCTTTTGGGATTTTTGGGTATATTGACCCAAGAAGGGATTGTACCTCATCTCATGGGAAGAAGGGGTTGAAGGCCCAGAGGTTTGTAGTTGGAAAAAGATAAAATCCAATCATAAACCTTCTAGATGCTCGCCCAGGGATCCCGAGGAAAATGAAATGTATCTCATAAGAAACTAATGGGACCCGTGAAAATAACAACATAAAAATACCAACCAAGGTAGAGCATGTGTGGGCAATGTTTTTCATGCTTAGGTAGAAGTCCCACACATTGTCTTCAACTTGGGGAAGCATAATGTGACTAGGGTAAAGGTGGGAAATGTTTTTCATGCTTAGGTAGAATCCCCACCTTGGCTTCAACTTAGAAATATCTAAAAAAAACAAAAGACAATAACTTGGAAAAATGATGCATTGAAAATGAAGGTGCAACACAACCTCTACAAAGGCACACATAAATGAGACAATACAAACCGTTGTATGTCATGAACCCCATGACCAAAAGTCTTAACCCTCCATTCACTTCATTTTCTCCACATGACTTAGAGAGGTTTCCACCTAGGAAACACTCCTTGACTTAAGGAATGATTCACCCAATAGGTCACTTTGTCAACTCTCCCATACCTAAACTTGGAAAAATTGCATAGGGTCTTTGAGAACCTATTTAATTTGATGAGGTATTTTTTTATGTACATGATTAAATGGATATTATATTAAATGTGATTTTACTTTCCATGATGTTTTTACTTGAGATCCTTGTAGGGTGCACTTGTTTGTCTTTGCATGACCTTGACTAGTGGATGATTTGGAGGAACAAGCCCATCTTGGGCCTTCATTGGGGCAAGAATCCCACAGGTTAGATACCATGGCCCACACACCAGATGATGATGATAGCCTTTGGAGACTTGAGAGATACCTTAGAATACCTCTCCTAGCCCTTCAACACCCCAACGATTTGCCTTTGGAGGCTAGAGCGCTACATCTTGGGGCTTGATGTCTTGTTGGGGATAGGGTTTGGTGGTGGTTTTTAGGACCAGACAATGCACCTTTTTGCCCATACTTTTTGCCACTATTACACTTTTGTTCACTTACATTTAAACTCGTATCATCACTTTATCTAATCATTCCAAAGGTATACAACGTCCCTTCTCATTACTATACGTTTAATCTGTTTTGCATAATATTTTACATCATTCTCGTACTTAACCTTTGATTAGAAATGTATAAGTGCTGAAACAGCTCAAACTACAGATTAGCATTGAAGGTCTGTTGCTGAAACAGCAATTCGCAGAAGGTGTTACACAATTCAGGGTCGCAGATGCTGAAACACGAAGTTGTTACACAGTTCAGGGTCGCAGATGCTGAAACACGAAGTTGTTACACAGTCCAGGGTTGCAGATGCTGAAACACAGACCTGTTACACAGTCCAGGGTCGCAGATGCTGAAACACAGAGTCAACGATGATGAGTTCATGGTCACGATGCTGAAACACAAAGGAAGTCGTTACACAGTCAGCGGTCAACAACAACTCTACAGCAGTTGCACCGTGGGCCAAGCACCAACCATCGCTCCTACACGAGAATGTTGAAACAGTTAAGAGCGCAAATCTCGTGGCTGAAATAGCCCATGATTTGCGGTGCTGAAACAACAGCAGCAGCAATGAGAAAGAACTGTTACTCCAGCCATAACAGCAACACCTCATCCAGCACTTGGAATAGCATTCTGTTGCGCGAGACTAGGACATCCTATTCTGGTTTAGAAAGTCGATCTGACTAAGAATAGGACTGAGATATACATCTGTAATGTTTTGATCAATTGTATCGAAGGGATTCCCTCTTTAAATAAGAGGAAATCACCATTCAAGGGATCCAAGTTTTATGTATTAAGCAAGCTTCAGAGAGAGGGGCGTACTTCACTTTTCAGATTGTAATGTGATTCATTGATAGATGAATAAAAGACTGCTTTGAGCATCCTTTTCTAGCCTTTCCGTCTCAGGGGAATCTTGTGAGAAGGTAGGGCCCACCTTCTTCACAAGATTCACCCGTTAGT
>ML788842.1:801248-814262 GCA_009831015.1 Picea engelmannii
GTGATTCATTGATAGATGAATAAAAGACTGCTTTGAGCATCCTTTTCTAGCCTTTCCGTCTCAGGGGAATCTTGTGAGAAGGTAGGGCCCACCTTCTTCACAAGATTCACCCGTTAGTGTTATAGTGTGTGTTAGTATAATTTATGTTTAAGCCTTGATTACTTTTGTTTTGCTGAAACACTACTGTTAATGAATCTTGCTTTGCTGAAACACTCATGAACTCTGTCTTGTTAAAGGCTTTGTTTTATTAAATATTATATTACTTTCACAAAGTTCATGATCACTTTAATTAGCACTCTTGTGTGATGAATTTATGAGGTTCTGCCACTCAGAGACTAGAGCTAAGGGTTCCTACTTAATGAAAGGGATTAAGGGTTCTGTTCTCTGTTAAAGGTAGTCAGTTTCCAGTTATTTTCCCTGAGTTTGCAATCAGAGACTAGAGCTAAGGGTTCTTGCTTAGTGGAAGGGATTAAAGGTTCTGTTCTCTGTTAGAAGTAATCAGCTTTCAATCATTTTCCTGAATGTGCCACTCAGAGACTAGAGCTAAGGGTTCCTTCTTAATGAAAGGGATTAAGGGTTATGTTCTCTATTAAAGGTAGTCAGCTTTCAGTTATTCTCCTAAGTGTGCTAGATCAGAGGCTGGTACTAAGGTTCCTACTTGATGGAAGGGATTAAGGGTCATGTTCTCTGATAGATAGAGTTAGCCTTCTATGCATTAATATTTTCATGACAGTGCGTTAATTAGAAACGAGGTGCTGAAGTTCCTGCTTGGGAATAAGGGTCCTATTCTCTGGTTACAGAATAGTGGTTCTTTCCTGTTGCAGTTGTTATTTTAATGTAATCCAGGATTCTTTAGATTAATCTTTACAAGCTCTGCAATAGGTAGGTTGCTTTCCTGTGATTCAAGTCAGAACTTCAGTTTATTCAAGGTAAGTGTGATTAGTATAGTTTTCTCTACTACAACTTTAGGCTGCTTTTGGAATTGAGCATATATAGTGCGTGGTTACCTTTGAAATAAAAAGACTTTCCTGGGTTGACAATTCATGTATCACTTGATTGTTTGAATTAATTAAGCAATTATAGTGACCAACAGTGGTGGTGTTGACTTGATTGAAACTTAGCACTTTTGATGAGGATAACTCTTAGCTTGATGGAGAAGACCCTAGTGCACAAGGAAGATTCCTTCGGAGGCTCAATGTTTCATCCCCAAGCTCAACGACTTGCTCCAAGTGCCAAAACATTGCCCTAGAATGGTGACGTCATGCTTTTTTAGGGCTTTCTTATGTGCATATTAAATTTTAAAGTTGTAAAGGGGAAAAATAAAGGGAAATGTCTCCCTTATTTTGTGGTTTACCCTTGTTAAGTGGACAAACACTTTTTTAGGAGTTTTTTATAAATAAGAATCATTTCATTTAACTTTACAACATAACTCTCCCATTGTGAGAAGGATACTTGGCTGAAATTTGCGCTCTCTTTGGGAAATTTGGATGTCTCTCTCTTGTGAAAATGTCTTTTGGTGATTTTCTTGATATATTGTGGAGATAAGGTGGTGCTCACCTCGTGGGGGCTTTTTCTCTTGCTTATGAATGTATATGGTGTGGTAAACTAGGGTTTGATCTTGCATCTTGTGGAATTGGTAAGGAAAATTCTGCACTAATTGGTATTTTATTCTTTTTCCATGCTATTCTTGTTTGAAACCATAGGAGTAGTATAAGTACATACACCTTCCACCAATTTTCATCTCATTTGTTGTTTGATAAGTCATTTTTGGCAAGGTTTCTAGGAGGAATACAAGGGTGTACACCCTCCTAGATTTACCTTAGTTTGATTTGCATGACCTAGGGAGTAAAAGGGTTTATAACCCTATGGATATTGTGGGTCTAACTCTCACATCAAAGACTCCATTTTCCCAATATATTAAAGGAACTAATCTGAAAATTGCATTGGATAAATAAATTGCTTGCATTTGGTAACATGATTTTACGAGTTTTTCAAATTGTTTGAAGTGGAATCAATTATATGCTCTACTAGCTTGCTTGAGCCACTAGGCAATCCTATTTGGACAAGTATATCTTATTGTTGTTATAAAATTAAAGCTACAACCATTAGGGATCCAACAAATTGCTCTCAAACTTTTACTTTTGCTGTCTTTTCAACCATCAGAATTTGCTAGAAAGCTGCCATAATAATCAACTTGTCATTTAGCATATTTTGGGTTGTTTACTTGTACTTTTTGGTGGTTGGAATTTTATGTTGTAGAACTATTTTTCTACAGCCATAAGGATGTTATAATATCTCTACAATAATATATTTGATATAAATATGTCACCCTTATTAGGGCATGGCGTCACCCTAAGAGATGAGCATAAGTGCTTTCTCCTCTCAAAAGGTTAATTTTGTCCAAAAATTTGCTAAAGGAAATCCTACCTAGGGTTAGACTCCTAAAGCCCTAAAGTGCTAGCACTTTAGGATTTTATCCCTAGACTCTTTATTTTTTACCTAGGTGAATCTATAAGAAGGGATAAAAGGTTTCTAGGGCCCAAAAGTGCTTGCACCCTAGAAATTCTCCTCCTCAAGATTTAATCTCTAAGGCCCTAATGTGCGAGCGCCTTAAAGTTTGAGTCCTACCTCTTGGTTGTATCTAGATCAAGTTCCAAGTTAGTTTCATTTGTTGTTGTAAAGACTCCATATCCTCAAAGGAACTAATCTTTAACTCTCTTATGGTGAAAGTGATCAACAAACTCTAAATTTTCATTCTCTCAAGATTCCTACTAACTTTACTAACACTAACTTAAGCTAATTGACTACTAAGCTTGTTGTTGTTGAAAAATTTTGCTACAGCCATACTAACATACTCTAGTTTGTTGCTTACATTTCTCTAATAGTGGCCCAACATACCCAGAAATTACATCTAACAAATGGATAATGTTTCATTGAATAAATGTTAATTTTTCATGGTCAATTGTTGCAATCTGAAGTGTAATTTTTGTTGCTATTATAATTTATCTATTGTTGTTGTATTATTGTTAACTGCTACAATTTTATAACTACCATAGTAATTTTCATTGTTTAATGTCTTAAAGAGGTATTATTTGTATGCTTGTACTTGGAAATCATTATATATATGCTATAAGTGTTCTTGTTCAGGGCAGGTACTCAAATCATCATATTACCTCTTATTTCTCCTTGACCTAGACCTTGACTTAGGTGATCAAGAGAGGGGTGGTAGGCTTGGCTAAAAAACTTGCTACTTTGATCCCTTGAGGTCATCGGGGAAGCCTCCCTTATGGTGGAGCTCCTCCATCACTAAAATGAGGGGATTTCTTACTAAGGTGACAGTGGTTGGACTTCCTATAGTTATGCAAGATTTGGGGATCTTGTGGTTGGCTTTTTTTAACTACAAATCCTACAATAATATGTCCAGAGCAGGAAAGATAGATCACTAATCTCTTTCACATAAAAATCCAACTAAAACAAACTAAGGTAAATTGTGTGTTTGATCTTAGAACGTAATCAAATTTTATTTTTTCCTAGTTAGTAGAGTAGCTTGGAATCTTGGATTCAAGGTGCATGAACATCCTTAGCCATACCCTTTGGGACAGGTGAGACAATATATGTAATCGATAGTCACAAAGCAATGTAGGTTTAGATTTTCTATTTGTGCAAACTTCATTGATTTGGTAGAATCAAATGTCATTCCATTAGATGTTTGAGGAGTAATCTTAAGGAGTCCTTATCTCTTTGTTAAGGACGCTTGCTTTAAAAGAAGGGATAATTAATACTGTTATAACCCTATGTTTCATAGGATCAACTGGTGACTGGAAATTTTTACTTTTGCTATATGTTGGGTTGTAAATAATATTTCATACTACAAATGATTTACAAAAGGAAAAGAAAAAGAAAGAAAGAAAAACGAAAAGAAAAAGAAAAGATAGAAAAACGAAAAGAAAAAGAAAAAGAAAAAATAAGGAAAAAGATAAAAGAGGGTATAAAAATAAAAGGATAAAACCCCATGCAATAAAAATAGCTTGATCCATACAGTCTAACCATGGTCAAGTCCTTTTGAATTTATGTTGATAGGGTTAGTGAATAAGGCTTGGCTAAACTGTTTAATCTTAGCCAAGTAGATAGGTTAGTTAGTGAATAAATTTGATCAAACTGTTTAAACTTGATCAAATAGCCTGAGGGTGGAGTAATTTTTTAGCCCAACAATTTAATCTGGGTTAAATATGTTAGGTAAATAGATTAGGACATGGGTTAGTTTCTTTCCTTTTCAATAAAACAAGCATAAAGTTGGATGAAATTCTTTGTTTTGATGTCAGAAGGTTGTGTTCTAACCCCTTGGTGGAAAAATGAAAAGAAGTAGCGCAAAAACCCACAAAAATGGAGCTATCCTAAGTTTCAGCAATAAAATGTGTTGCGTGCTCTGTGATTAAAGGGTACGCCGAGATCAACGGCTGAGCAAACAGTGCTCAGATCTACGGCCAACAGGTATTTTCGGACCCCCCCCCCGATCGTTCTACCTTTAAGGGCGGGGGGGGGTCCAGAATGGTGGTTTTCTTCGGCGGGACCCATCCTAACGTGGCGCAATCATGTTATTTCAGATCCCCCCCCTCTCCAAACCAGTTACCGCCTACCCCCCCTCTGGAAACCACCATACCAGCTTCTCACACCATCATCGTCTCGTGACATCACACTCCACTACCACCATCGTCTCATGACATCACACTCCACTAACACCATCATCCTCTGATATCACACTCCACCACCGCCTCCCAGTAGTCATGTCTCATCATATCGCTAGCATATTCCCCTCCACTCACCCGTCGCACGTCAGATCTCGTTCACCTATCATCTAATCATTGCTTTCCACATCATCCTTGCTCACCCATCACCCATCCTTTAATGTCCACCTCATACCCGAGTTATCTGTTGGCTAATTAATACAGGCTAGCATATATGTTAGCCTGTTGACCTGTTTCCTAGCACCTCCAATGGATACCCATTTGACCAGATAATCTCGTTCCTTTTCGCCATTCTTCCATCTTTCACGATACAGACACCTTTGAAATCACTATTCCCTGCGCTTTTTCCTTCCACAAACTCCATTAATTCCATAAATCTACATTCGACGTCATCCCCTATTCAAATTTCGCAGGCATCAGTTGAAGTGATGGTGCCAAAGTCCAAACAATCGAAAATTGATGAAAATCCTTTCCTTCCGCCTCCAGTCGACATCGACCGGCTCCCTTTGGCCGACAAAGATTGCCTCATTTCCGAGCCCAAATGTGAATTTGATTTCCCTGAGCTACACTCGTGGTTCAGAGACACGTTCTTAGACCAGAGTGACGAGATTGGACTCTGGGAGTCCAATCTCCCACTATACATGTTTCCCCAAATTCATCATTTCCCCAAATTCGCCCTCAAATGCCAAGCGCATTACCTTCCTAATCAGAGAGCTATTGTTTCATCCTCTGGAGAGACCCTGTTTACTATCACACCCGAAGCCATTGACCATATGTTGCAAATAACTAGAATCGAGTCCTTTTCTCCTTTTACCATTGAGATCCTAACCGAAATGTATCAAAACTTGTCTTTTCCCCAAAGAGTGCAGATCTTTGAGATTTTCCTCCCTAAGAATGCCCCATTACCCTAAGCAAATCCCCCGTATCAGTCATCGATTTTCTCAGAAAAAGGAAATCAAATTATTTCCTCCCTTTGTAGTCTACTTGGATACTACTCAGAAAAATGGGTAGATGAGCCTATATTGGGCTATCTATCTATCTTCTCTACAGAGGAAAGGGCCACGATGCAGTTTGATTACAGCAATTTTCTAGCTGAGAATATCCACGAGCAACTTTTCAAATTTCCCACAGAAGGCATGTTCCAGTATTCTTCAATACTAGCATACATGTTCATATTTTTTCAAGCAGATAAATTCTTGTTTCACATGCAGAAGCTAGATCAAAATGGAAAACCACAGTCGGTCACATCCTAGACGTCACTATTGAGAAAGAACTCGCCAGAATTCACTTTCAGTCAATTCATAGATCAATTTTACCACCCAGTGGTAAGCATGCTCAGCGGAAGATAAGAACCAAGGATAAACGAAGAGATCCAATGAATTCTACATCTCTCATACCTCACCAAGACCGGAGACTAGCACCTGTACCAGAATCACACAGAGATTAGAATTTATGGATGTGAGTTGGCCCCTTACAAGTTGCCTAGATATTTTCCTGTTCGGATATTCTCCTTGGAGTATATCAGGCAAATGATTAATTCAGATGATATCCATTTTGTAGCCTTCAAAAAGAACTGGCAATTAAGGATCAAGGGACAGATAGGATCTTTCATCTGCAATAGCAGAGCGGCAGGAGAAGAAGCAAACAGGTTGTTACAGGAGATGAAGTTCAAGCAAAGTTTCCCATGGCATTATGATCCATCTGGTATCATTGCAGAAACCAAACTAAGGAATAAAAACTCTCCATACGCTCATGTCCCCAAGCCAAAAACTAAGAAGTTCAGGAACCAAACAGAATGGGAAGTGAACACTTTGGAAGACTCAAAACAACAACCTTCTTCAGTCATTGTTTCAAAAACCACTACTCCACAGGTACCAACAAAGAAGAGGCCCAAAAAGAAAGTCTCCCCTACAGTTACTGAAGTCTCAGCAGAAGAGTTCCGGGTTTACAGAAAAAAGCCAAAAACCAGTCATACCCCTGACAGACTCAGGGGAGAAGAGACCTAGTCTACCACTGTAGCAGAGGGAGAACATTGACCATTGTTCTCAAGTGGTAAACAAATGATGTCTACCTCTTCATAAAAGAAGCAGACTGATACTACTTTGACCACCCAACCATCACAAGGATCCGCGGGACTAAGTATTTTTGAAAAATACAATCTGATTAAGAAAAAGAATGAGATGTTGACCAGCAGCACCTATGCCCAATTCTGGAAACAAACATCAACTGCACACCATAGACTACTCTCCACTTTTGATACAGAAAAAGGGAGAATGCATATGGCCTTCTTGCAGGCACAGGTGCCTCAACCAAAGGAAATTTCTGATTACAAAAGGTCAACTTTCAAGTTTGATGTTGCAGAGGTACATCCAGCTGACCAGGTGGACTTGCACAAACAAACTAGAGAAATGATTTTCTCAACACTGGAAAACACTTCCACAACTGTTGCAAAGTTGCAGGTTTCTCTGAACAATGTTCAGACTCAACTAAAGCTGGAGAAAGTGTATTATTTTGCTAAGGACAATAGAATCAAATCTTTAGAAGAGCCGGTACTTAAAATTGGGTACGATCCCTCCAATGTGAAAGTAGTTGAAGAACTGCTAAAGAAAAAGAATGCTGACATAGCATCCTTGAGGAAACAATTAAAATTTCCAGCTACAGAAGACTCACAGGCCAAAGAGATGGCCAAGACAGAAGGCCAAAAGGAAGAAATTCTAACGTTAATCATGGAACAGAATGCACAGATCAAGGAGATGGAAGCAGAGTTGGAAAGGTTGGTAAAGGAAAAAGAATAGACAGAGCCCATGGAAGTCATTCCATTGAGTGCAGTCCCCCTCACAGGATTTATCACAGCGACAGCATCAGCAACTGCCACAACAGAACTTCCATCAGCTGCCCCAGTGACAGTTCTAGAGACATATGAAGCTCTAGCAAATTCAATGGAGGAGATGACCTTACAAGGAGCATAAATTAAAAAATTGCATAACGAACTAAAGAATCTCCATAAACTTAAATCCTCCTTCCAGGCAAGTTACAACACTGAGAGGCACACATCAGAAAAACTTAAGCAGGAAATAAAGAAGTTGCAAAAGCAAACAGTTGTGGGCAAAACACTAACAGAAGCCAAAGAGAACATATGGACGGATATCAAAATCCATGGCGGAAATTTGGCCACTTATGCAGATTATGTTTGAATAGTACGAGCTAGTGTTGAGGAGCAGACAGGCCATCGACAGGACAAAAGGAGATTTTGGAGAAATTCCCACAGAGGCAAATGAAATCATTAAGTTCTTGAATTCGAAGACAAAGGAGGACCTTGAAGATTTGCAGATTGAAGACGGGATAGAAACCATCCTTGAGGTCAAGAAAGTCCTGACCAAGAGAGGACTGATGCTACAGCTGGAGGAAAGGGCCCAGACAATGGATATAGGAGTTCAGAGATTCTTCAACAAGATTGATGCTTTGCAGAAGAAAGGTCTTCCCAATTTATTGGTTCTAAATGACAAGTTGATGACTCTTTCCAACTACAAGCAAAAGATCACCATGGTGTCAAAGGACAGCTCTAAGTTTTCAAGAATACAGGGTAGCATAACAGGAAAAGCATTCTTAGAGACCCTGCAGTTGGACCTCAGTATCCAACATGAAATCAAGTATATTTTCATCACCAAACCAACTTTCACCAAATACACAGAGATGGATGAGGTATACAGAAGGCTAATCAAAGTCACTATTCCCAATCAGCAGAGATGGGAAGTCCTGTGTGACTTGATCGACTAGAGGATGAGGTGGATGTACAAATCATCACGCCGAGTAGTCAAAGTCAAGTTGATGACTTTCCAACAACCTTCCCCAAAATCAGCACAAAGATCCGACAGATCATTAGCAGCTCCTACAATTTTGTATTATGTTATCTAGTTAGCTAGTTTTAGATTTTTCCACATCCTGATCATTAATGACAGGCTCGATTGTAATATTTTCTATATATACTTCAAACTTCGAAGTATTGGGGGTTGATATTCACGCCCAAGTAAGTTGTAAGCACTGTAATCTTGTTTCAAGAGACTTACTAGTGATAAAAAGAATGATTCACAAGATTCCTACGTGTTAACTTTTGGTGATGTTTACTTCTCTTCATTGAATGTTTTATCTTTCTTCGTTATCATTTTTTTTTCTACATCTGATCATTTAAAAGAAGTTAAAGTTGCAGAATTTATCTTCGTATACTATGTTTCTAGATTTTAGAGATCTAAATGTTTGTCTTCTGATATTGTGATAAAGAAATTCTTGAATGCTTCTTTATTATAGTTGAATTTCCCATATATTTATGTTATCCATCACTCTAAATTCTAAAGAATCCAACAGTTGCATTATCCTGCCCTGTGAAGAAACCTTGTAAAATCTATTCTTTGATCTCAAACATTAACATAGAACCCATAGCCCAATGGATGCATACGCAATATTTCAGCCATCTTTATAAAACAAAACAACACAATCCTATCCATTTAACTAGCCTAATACTCAAAACCCAAACATATCTAAATCTGACAGAGAGATCTCTCTCTAAAACTGGCAAGGCTAGATCCCAGTTTCGAAGTGGTTGGATAAAGTTACCTCTGATAAATTTCTTCTACCCCTGACAACCTCTGGGAATTTACAGAGTGTTAACAAATACAAAATTGTGAAGGATGGGAAATCTTATATTGTCCATGGACATAAGAGAAAATCAAATCTCTTATTGATAAGTGCACGCCAGGTTAGAAGGATGGTCAGTATAAACAAGAAGATTGTATTGTTGTTTTTGAAAGAATAGAAGCATTGAGGAGAAAGTAAGATAGAGATTAGTGCATCCTTGGAGGGATGTGATAACGAGCAGAAGTTGCAAGTGGAACAATTGCTAGATTCCTACAAGTAATTATTTCAAGAACCTTAAGGGTTTCCACCTAAGAGGGAAATTGAACATGAGATTCAATTGTTGCTAGAATCTCCATTACCTAACATTGGGTTGTATAGACAATCCATTTTAGAGGCAAATGAAATGAAGAAACAACTGTAGCAATTGTTGAAGCAAAGAGGCATAAAGCTTAGTACTTCACCCTGTGGGTCCCTCGTCATCATTGTGCCCAAGAAGGATGGAAATTGAAGGATGTGCATTGATTACAAAGATTTGAACAAGGTGACCATCAATAATAGGTATATTTTTCCAAGGATTGATGACTTGTTGGGTTAGCTACAACAATTTAATTTCTTCACAACGTTGGACCTCAAATCTTGTTATCACTAAGTGAGAGTAAAAGATGAAAATACTTGAAAGACAACATTAAAGACAAGGCAGGGTTTGTATACATGGTTAGTTATGGCTTTTGGATTATGTAATGTACTTGTTGTTATCACATGAACTTGTCAGATTCGTGTGGGTTTGTGGTTTCTACCTAAGTCTGTAATTTCGCCTTGACTCTATCCTTTTTGCAGACCAAGTCTTAATTTTCCCCTTCAGTTGGAAAAGTCATTTTTGTTTGCCCCTTTGTGTTTGAGCACTCATCTCCTTTGCCTCTATCACTAATCCTTCTGTCTTCCCACACCCACAACCAGTTGTCCAAATCCTTGATCGTGAAGGCTGCAACCACGAACACAAAACGCATCTTTCTCAAATAGTCTGTTTTGGGATTGAAGCATAACTAGAAGGTAGTTTTAATCTTTTAGCGTCGAATTTGCCGAAGTGGCTGAAGGCCAATCCATTAACCAAATCTAGGTCGTTGTTTTGAAAGGGAAGATTTGATCCATTGATTTGGAGGGGGAAGATTTGAGCCGTTGATCATGAAAGCCTCATCCAAGATCACGATATCAACGGCCACAGTCCATTGTGGGAACGTAACATTTTCGAGCGATAATTTTCCTGAGCGGTCCCGCAATTGAAACCATGGTAAGTCAAGAGCTATACGTGGTGAAGGGATATGGATTATTGATCAGGAGATCATGTCCTAAGTGAAGAAAATGCTCAAAATTGAAATTGCTTAGAAGTGGTTGAAGTCAGGATGACTGGATAGGTCTCGTCAATACGATCTTGTTGCCGTGAACGGCACACAAAACTGACTCTGCATGTGAAAGATATTCAAGTTTGAATATCCCTTATTTCATTAAAAAACAAAAAAATATTTATAATGAAATAATAAAACAAAAAAATATTTATAATGAAATAATAAAACAAAAAAATATATTTACATATGTTTTTTAAAAAAAATATGTGGTGGGCGCGGAGGCCACCATGTGGCATCAACTTTTTAAAAACATATTGGAGTGTGCAACAAAGTTAGTGTTGGCAGGATTCGACCGCGGTTGGATGGGAAGACAGCCCCGAGACTTAACCGCTCGGGCTATTGGTGTTGCTTATGGTGGAAACGGCGCATTTATTTTAAAAAGTTGAAACAAGTCAGATGGGCGGTAAAAAAGGGGATCAGCCCCTAAGGACCAGCCCCCTTTACACAGGACCGCGATTCGGAACCGTGGCCATAGCCCCCGACGGTTGCGGTTGGCACCATTCACATGGCACGTGGGGTAAACATATATGCCACGGGTTCAAACGGTTGCGTTCACATTGCACGCGGGGTAACAATTATATGCCACAGTTTGCAACGTGGTTTCCAAACCATTAAACTCGACGGGTTATGCAGAGCAATGTGACCATGAGTTTAACAACAAACTTGCATGCTAATGGTTAGGTGAAGTTTTGGGTGGAGTCCACCTTGTTTGGCGCCTTTTGCTATTTTTAGCCATGCTAACTCCCGCTACTCCAATTTTGGTGGAGTTTTTTGGGGAAAAGAGGACAGAGTTAGTTTTGGGGATAACTTTTGCTACAGGAAACCATTTGGCACGAAATTTTGGTCGATTTTGGGTATTCTCAGCCTTCTGGAGCGATTGTAATGGGTTGCAGAGCCAACAGAGGTGTCGTTCAGCCATTTTCAAGTCAAAATAGCTTGAGGAGCCATCAGGGCCTTGAGGGAAAAGGAGTTGCATTGGATCAACCTTCACTTTTTTAGGTGATAACAGAGCCATTTTAAGCTTCTGTCTGTATTCTGAATTCATTTTCACAGCTGGTTTGGCCTGTTTTTTGGCCTTTTCTCATTGTAACACCATTTTGAGCATGAATAGATCAAGGACATGCCCATTGGGAGCCTTGGACCCGGCAGATGTAGCCCAGGAGGGGTGAACTACCTCATCATGTGTTGTGTGTTTATGGTGAATTTATTTTGTTGTGTTAGACAGATTTAAGATATTTAAACAGAAATCAAAACAATACTCCCTCACACTAAAAGTTTTTAAATCATGATGAAAGAACCCTTTGCACATTTATTTTTTATGGAAATGAATACTTTGCACATCAATACAAATATTTTCATTTTTAGATCAGATGGTATCAGAACTCAGGATTAGAGCTTTTGAAGCTAGAGTCTTTTTACTCATCATTGGTTTTGTGCAAAGATTAATTTACTTGTTTGCAAGTTTTCATGCTTACTAGGCTAAAACTCCAGAGAGGTGAAGGAAGCTTGGTTAGTGCACAAACGAATCCACAGCCAAGAAGGGTCAGAAAACCACCTCCAAGAGCCTTAGAAGCAGCTTCAAGCATGTCTTCAAGAGAAGGAGAAACTCCTGAAGAGATGGATCCCAAGGAGGAAGAACAAATATTTCGGAAAGCTTTATTAGATATGACTGAAATGGTAAGGATCCTCTACCAAGAAAGAACTGATAGGATTGCTAGAGAAGGGTCTAAAAACTAGAAAGAAGGAGAGGGTTCCACAGGAGGAAAGAAGAGTAATGAACAGTCAAAGAAAGGACATGGAGGAAATGGTGATCCACCATCTCCATCTTCTTCCTCTTCCTCTACATCATCTTCCTCAACTTCTGTAAATCAGACTCATAAGTCGAAAACCACTGGTAAAAGTCATTTTTTAAAGCTTGATGTCAAATTTGAATTGCCTATGTTTAATGGTGAAGTCAATGCAGAAAAACTTGATAATTGGATCAGACAATTGGAAGTTTATTTAAGGATTCAAAACCTTCATGATGACAACACCAAGATACAACTAGCCTCGCTAAGAATGGATGGAGCAGCATTGGTATGGTGGGAAGCAAAGACCAAGGATGAAATAAAGAAACATGGTAAGATTACTTTATCATGGACTAAATTTATTACTGCAATCAAGAAGCAATTTTATCCATTAGCTCATCTACAAAAGGCTATAATGAATTGGCAAAACTTTAGACAGCTTAAGGG
>ML788842.1:815788-826557 GCA_009831015.1 Picea engelmannii
TAAGTTAGACTTACGTAGTGGTTATCACCAAGTTAGAATTGTAGAAAGTGACATTTGGAAGACAACATTTAAAACCAAACAAGGACTCTTTGAGTGGCTTGTTATGCCGTTTGGTTTATGCAATGCACCTGCAACTTTCATGCGGGTAATGGATGATGTCTTACGTCCTTTTCTTGATGATTTTGTAATTGTCTACTTAGATGACATTTTAATTTTCAGCAAGACTAGAGAAGAGCATGCCATGCATGTCAAGAAAGTACTTGATATTTTGAAGAAAAATCAGTTATTTCTTAAATTGTCAAAATGTGAATTTGGGAAAACTTCTTTGATTTATTTGGGACACATAGTAGGAGGAGGTTCTTTGAGAATTGATCCTTCCAAAGTAGAATCCATTGTGAATTGGCCTACTCCCAAATCCATTACAGAGGTAAGAAGTTTTTTGGGTGCAACTCAGTATTGGAGGAAGTTTATTTCTAACTTCTCTGCCATAGCAGCTCCTATGCATGCAGTGACTAGTGTGAAGCGTGCTTTCCAATGGGGAGGCAAGCAACAGAAAGCTTTTGAGTCATTGAAAGAAAAGCTAAGTTCAGCTCCAGTCCTTGCATTACCGGACTTGAGACAATCATTCGAGATTCAAACAGATGCTAGTGATTACGCCATGGGTGCAGTTCTCTTACAACAAGGTAAGCTTGTTGCATTTCATTCTAAGACATTTAATGGTGCTATTGTGAATTATCCTACATATGATAAAGAGTTGTATGTGTTGGTTCAAAGTGTCAAAAAATGGAAACGCTATTTAATGGGCAAAGAAACCATTGTTCATACTGATCATCAGCCTTTACAATACTTGCAATCACAAAGTAAATTGCAGCAGTCACGTCATTTCAGATGGATGGGCTTCCTACAACAATTTCACTTGGTAATAAGGTACAAGAAAGGTATTTACAACAAGGTTGCTGATATACTTTCAAGGCCTATTATTTGTGCTAGTACTTTGCTTAAGAATGATTCTATTGTACATGCAAGTTACATAGAGCAATATACCTCAGATGTTGATTTTAAGAATGTATATGCTAACTTGAGTGAAGGAAATCATGTTGAGGAGAATGATTATCATTTGCATAATAATTTGTTGTTTCATTTGGGCAAGTTATGTATACCACGGGAGGAGAGACTAAGCATCATGAGAGAAGCTCATTCCTCTCTCATAGCTGGACATTTCGGGGTAAGCAAAACGGTGGCACATTTACAGAGGTATTGTTATTGGCCTCACATAGTAGATAGTGTTTCACGTTTCATTAGAGGTTGTTCATTATGTGCTACAAGCAAGCCTAGTAATAGGAAGATTGGTTTATATACGCCATTGCCGGTACCTTCTAGACCATGGGAAAGTGTTTCTATGGATTTTGTTGGAGGGCTACCATTATCTAGAAAGCAGCATGATTATCTTTATGTAGTAGTTGATCGTTTCAGCAAGATGTGTATTCTTATGCCATGTAAGAAAACTATAACTGCTGAACAAACTGCTGATTTATATTTTCAACATGTGTGGGTTCATCATGGCTTGCCTACTTCTATTGTTAGTGACAGGGATTCCAGATTTGTGGGGAATTTTTGGTCCAATTTATGGAAGATGATGGACACCAAGCTGAAAAAGAGTATTGCTTTCCATCCACAAACAGATGGCCAAACAGAAGTAGTGAATAGAACCATTGTACGTATTTTGAGAGGTTATTGCAGCAAGCATCCCAAGCTTTGGGATGAACATTTGCATTACATTCAGCATGCTTACAACCGGGCCAAGCACTCTTCTACAAATACTTCACCTTTTGAAGCTTGTTTTGGGTATTTGCCTAAATCACCTTTAGATTTTATTCTTGAGAAGGATGTGGCCATTGATGGTCATAGTGACATTGACAAAGCTCGCATGTTCATTGAAAGAATTCAGCTCATACATCAGCAAGTGCAAGAACAGCTTGTAAAAAGTCAAGGAAAATACAAGGAGAGGCACGATAAGCACAGAATTGATCATAAGTTTCAAGAAGGGGACGAGGTATGGCTGCATATTAGTAAAGAAAGAATGCAAGGAGAAGGTAAAAAACTGAAGCCTATTCGTTATGGTCCATTCAAGATCCTTAAACAAGTTGGAAATAATGCTTTTCAATTAGATTTGCCTTCATACATGCAAATGTATTCCGTTATGAATGTGGAAAATTTACGTTTGTATGAGCCTCCTTTAATTTATGATTATGAAAGTGACATTCAGCTACCTTCCATAGAAGATTTCTCGCCAGAATTTTTGGATGAGTTGAAAGAGGATGTTATTCTTGATAGAAGGACATGCACTTCAAGGAGGGGAAATGTTGATTATGTTCGGGTTGGTCTTAAAGGAAGCAAACCGAGTAAGGCAAAGTGGATTGAATTTGAAAAGGTGAGGGACATGTACCCTCATCTTCTTAACAGGTAATTGAAGGCTTTTGGGGTCCAAAAGCTTCCCAATCAGGGGGTGTGTTCAGGAGATAATGTCCTAAGTGAAGAAAATGCTCAAAATTGAAATTGCTCAAAAGTAGTTGAAGTCAAGACGACTGGATAGGTCTCGTCAATACGATCCTGTTGCCATGAACGGCACACAAAACTGACTCTGCATGTGAAAGATATTCAAGTTTCAATATCCCTTATTTCATTAAAAAACAAAAAAAATATTTATAATGAAATAATAAAACAAAAAAATATATTTACATATGTTTTAAAAAAAAAAAATGTGGTGGGCGCGGAGGTCGCCACATGGCATCAACTTTTTAAAAACATATTGGAGCGCGCAACAAAGTTAGCGTTGGCAGGATTCGACCGCGGGTGGATGGGAAGATAGCCCCGAGACTTAACCGCTTGGGCTAGTGGTGGTGCTTATGGTGGAAACGGCGCATTTATTTTAAAAAGTTGAAACAAGTCGGATGGGCGGTAAAAAAGGTGATCAGCCCCTAAGGACCAGCCCCCTTTACACAGGACCGCGAGTCAGAACCGTGGCCATAGCCCCCGACGGTTGCGGTTGGCACCGTTCACATGGCACGTGGGGTAAACATATATGCCACGGGTTCAAACGGTTGCATTCACATTGCACGCGGGGTAACAGTTATATGCCACGGTTTGCAACGTGGTTTCCAAACCATTAAACTCAACGGGTTATGCGGAGCAATGTGACCACGAGTTTAACAACAAACTTGCATGCTAACAGTTAGGCGAAGTTTTGGGCAGAGTCCACCTTGTTTGGCGCCTTTTGCTATTTTTAGCCATGCTAACTCCCGCTACTTCAATTTTGGTGGAGTTTTTTGGGGAAAAGAGGACAGAGTTAGTTTTGGGGATAACTTTTGCTACAGGAAACCATTTGGCATGAAATTTTGGTCGATTTTGGGTATTCTCAGCCTTCTGGAGTGATTGGAATAGGTTGCAGAGCCAACAGAGGTGTCGTTCAGCCATTTTCAAGTCAGAATAGCTTGAGGAGCCATCAGGGCCTTGAGGGAAAAGGAGCTGCATTGGATCAGCCTTCACTGTTTTAGGTGATAAGCTTCTGTCTGTATTCTGAATTCGTTTTCACAGCTGGTTTGGCCTGTTTTTTGGCCTTTTTCTCATTGTAACACCATTTTGAGCATGAATAGATCAAGGACATGCCCATTGGGAGCCTTGGACCCAGCAGATGTAGCCCAGGAGGGGTGAACTGCCTCATCATGTGTTGTGTGTTTATGGTGAATTTATTTTGCTGTGTTAGACAGATTTAAGATATTTAAACAGAAATCAAAACAATACTCTCTCACACTAAAATTTTATAAATCATGATGAAAGAACCCTTTGCACATTTATTTTGTATGGAAATGAATACTTTGCACAGCAATACAAATATTTTCATTTTCAGATCAATTATGGGCCCAAAAGCGGTCTAAATCCAAACCATCTTTGAGCAACCCTGCAATCACGCACTCATATAACATCCTATCTAAGAGCAGCGCATGGTCGTCGCTCACTTGTTGGGGCATACAAGGTTTCATCAAGCACCTCGCTCCACATCACCCCTATGCATACGCTATCAGCCTGCCACCTGCATCACTCGCATTGGTCATGGAAGAAGATCTGCAGAGCCTCGAGGCATCAGGATTTACTCGCAGAAATCATTCGCACAGTCTGAGAACAGTTATGGGTGTTAGGCCCAGTCCTAATTCCAATGAAGAAAATTATTGAAGATTGTGGGAAGCAGTTGAGACCTCACCTCATCCCATAAATGGAAAACGTTGCAGAGAGTAGCCATGAAGGCACACTTACGATCTGAATCTTCCTTATGGGCAATTTTTCTTGTAAATCACATAACTATGCATGGCTCGCGTCTGACATCATGAAGTCTGCACAACCTGATAGAGTGGGCACCGACTGAAGGATTTGAAGACAGTGATATGATCACATTCCTGGTGGTTGCATCATTTTAGTATTTATAGGTAATTTTGATATTTTGTTAAGGTCGAATGGTTGAGCTAGGCTCCCTGTTGTTGTAATATTTTTATGAAGAACGTTGGTTCTCTGATTATGTATTTGTTTTGAGACATATCGATTAATATAAGCCATCTTTCTTACTCCATCTTATTTGACTCTGATATTGAGAGAATTCATGAATGACTAATTCACGTGGATTGTTATGACTATATTATGATGAATGTTATGTTATAGTGTTGTTATAATTTCTTTCATTTTCTTTGAGATTTGAATTCAAGAAGATCTTCTGTTTAAGTTTTTCCTCCTTAGGCAGCTGGACTACCTGATGTCCATAGCAGACCTCTACACTCTCCTCACAAAATTATTCCCTCTATTCACCCTTACTCCAAATTACTGACTGAAGTTGATTCCAAACCTCAATTGCTTATGGACGCTAGTCCAAATTTCTGAGTTAGAACATTATTATCATTGAGTCCTCTCCATTTGATCACCTAAAACTCATTTACATTTACTGTATAAATTGATGGGTACTGGGCTTACCCTCTATGCAATATGAGGGTGACTTCTAGTGCTAACATTTATGGCATCGCTGCCGGGGAACAAATTGAAGACATTTCCCTGGGATAGAATGACATAGAAACTATGATTTTGAAGGTGCATCAGATATCAGTACTATTGAAGATTGCAACTTGCACCTGGCAACTCCACTGTTTCGACCCCGCTGTTTCAGTTCTGGCTTCTAAAGGTAGACACACGAGGTCCACTTCACTGTTGCCTCTAGCAACATCTGAAGCTGACCCAAAGGAAATTATCAGAAAGGGAAAGACCGCTCAAAAAGGTACCTCTACTGTTGTACCAAGTTTTCTAATAATTTGCATAATCCCTCTTTACAAACTCCAGTAACTATTTATGATTCTCCTATTATACAAACTGCTGGAGTTTCAAGAAATTTAAGTTTTGGGAGTTTTCCTGCCTATTTCTCCCCTCCTATTCTTGGTTTGGAAGGAGAGATCTTTGACACCCCTTTCTCCCCTAAATTTGTGAAGTGGAAGGAGAGAGCTTTGACCTTAGAATACTTTCCTACTATGCCTCCTATTAGAGTTTTTGCAGTTATAGAAGGGGAAACCTATGTTACCTCTAGCCCCTCATCTTTATATCCTAATGCTCAGCCTTGTCCTTTTTCTCCCAGAAGCACAGCCTCAGTCTCTCTTGTTCGAACTCCATATCCTCATGTTTCTCCTCCAGTTCACGTCCAAATGGCAGGTGCTAATCCTCCCAGGAACCGGATGGTTGAGATATTGGCTGCTAGATACACCCCTCTGGCTTTACCTCAGCCTATGAATGCTCTCCCACCCATGGACTACCTTAAGTACATGCTCCAGTTCACAGGGGAGGGAGACGTGACTGCGGAAGATCACCTTGCATCCTTTTATAGATTTGCAGAGATTCAGGCCCTCGAAAACGAAGATTTGTGGATGAGAGTTTGTGTACAGAGCCTTGATGGTGATGCTAGGGATTGGTTTAAGGACTTGCCTCCTAGATCTATTGACGGGATTGATGCTCTGGATGATTCATTCTTAAGAAATTGGGGGAATAAAAAATATCTCCTTTATTATATTACAGAATTCGGGGCACTAAAGAGAGAAGAAGGGGAATCTGTTTCATACTTCTTGAAAACATTTAATAAGATGTATAAAAAGATTCTCATTGAAATTAAACCTACAGAAACCTCTGCCAAGATGACTTATGTTAATGCTTTCAACCCTGATTTTTGCCTCATGTTGAGAGAAAGAAGAGCTACCTCCTTGGTTCATATGCAAGATGCATCCCTTGAAGTAGAATCCAATATATTGGCAGCTGACAAACTTAGGAGTAAAGTTGATAGAGACAGAGGAAAAGGTAGGTCTGAAACTCCGACTTCTAGTTCCTCTGTTGACCCCCCTCAAATGGATGAAGTGACCAAGCTACTAAAAACACTTTCTGCTAATTGGAAAAGATTGAATTAGAAGGAAAGTAGAGCTATAGGAATCCCCAAATTGTTGATAATAGGGGTAGTTTCAAGAGACCAATTAATGCCCCTCAGACCATTCAAAGAGATCAGAGGAACATGGACCGAGATGATAAAAAAATCCAAACTCCTCTCCAAAATAACCTAGTTACTGATGAAGATGGAGAGGAAGAAGATTTCGATCATGAGATCCATTGCCTTGGAGATACCTCTTCATCCCCTCATTTAACTCAGTCTACATACGAAAAGGCCCTCATGAGTAATCAACTGAATGAGATGAGTAAAGGGGAAGAGGTCAGCCACACTCCAAACAGATATAATCTGAGCTGCAAATAGAAAGAAGGGAAATCTGACATCCCTGATCGGCCTACCAGAGCAGAAAAACCTGCTAAAGATATTGCAGACCAAAGCAAGGAAAAGAAGGCATAGGCCAAAGGTATTGTTCCTGAAGTGAGAGAAATTCTAAATGCCCCCTCCTCTTTCAACTTTGAGCATGAAATACAAAAAAATAGAATCCTTGTACCCATTTCAGAGCTAGTCAAGCATGAAGACATCAAAAGGTGCCTCTCCAAAATGTTGCAGCCTGAACCTTCGTATCATTCCACAGACTCAGTTAACCTCCAAGATGAAAGGCCAATTGTCATATTAGGGCCTTTGGTAGAGGATATAGATGACTCATCCCCTCCCTTCTACACTTCATTAAACATCCATGATAAGGTGTTGCATAATTGCTTAATGGATTCAGGGGCATCTCACAATCTTATGCCTAAGATTGTCATGGAAGAGCTTGGGTTGGAGGTGAAAAAAACCTACCACGACCTGTATTCTTTCGACTCCATGAAGGTGAAGTGCCTTGGGGTTATCAAAGACGTGGTCGTTTCTTTGTTCCAGCTGTCGATGAAGAGCGTGGTCATGGACATCGTAGTGGTTGATGTTCCCCCTAAGTTTGGGATGCTCCTATCTAGATCTTTGATAAAGAGATTGGGGGGAACCCTGCAGATAGACCTTTCATATGCCACCATTCCTGTATTCAGGGGTGAACAAAGGAGACTCTACAGGGAAGCACGGCTTGCGTACATCATCAGTGATGAAGCAAACCCCACCAACCATCTTATTTTTTATTTTGACATTGATTTGGGATCCATCATATTGCAGCTAACTGGTACTCCTGAACCTCCTCTTGAAATCAGGAAACAGTCCATTGCTTTTTGTGAAAAGCCTCCTCCAACTACCCCTGTTTGGAAGATTTTCTTTGACGGAGCCTCTTCTAAGGAAGGTGTTGGTTCTGTGGTAGTATTTATTTCACCATGTCAAGAGACCATACCCTTGTCCTACAAGTTAGAATTTGAAGCTACCAACAATGTGGCAGAGTATGAAGCTCTTGTTTTAGGTTTAAGGGTTGCAAAGGACATGGGGATAGAAGAGCTATCAGTATTTGGACATCCAGAGCTAATTGTTCATCAGATCAAAAATACTTATCAAGCTAAGCATCCTAGGCTCAGAGCTTACAGAAACAAAGTGTGGGACCTAGTTGACAGTTTCTTCTTAGCTTTCAACATTTCATTTATTCCAAGAGAGCAGAATACAATGGTTGATTCTTTGGTTGTTTCAGCAAGCCATGTCCGAGTCCCACTACCCCCTAAACTCAAGTATGATGTAGAGGTGAAATATAGACCCTCTATACCTGACAATGTTAAGCATTGGAAGGTGTTTGAGGATGATCTTGAGATCAAAAGAATTCTTGAGTTCGTTGATGAGTTCTCTGCATTACATATTGATCAAGACCGTGATTCTAAATGTAACCCTCATGTTGATGTATTTTTAAATAAAATTGTTAATCACCATATTGTTCAGTTGCCTACCAACCACATTCCAAAGGGACTAGTTCCTTTGGAAAAATTGTTTGATGGGAATGATGTGGTAGTAAAATTTAAAGGCTCAACTGATGATGTTGATATAACTAAGTGCAATATTGGCACAGAGAAGGACCCAAAATTTGTCAAGTTGTCAAGCAGCTTGTCAAGGGAACAAAGGGATGAATATGCAGAGCTGTTAAAATAATGTGTTGATCTGTTTGCCTAGACATATGAAGATCTTAGAACATATGACATAAGTTTCATTGAAAATAAGATACCATTGAAGGACGAGGCCAAACCATTTAGGCAGAAATTGAGACAAATAAATCCTATGTTGTTGCCTATTATGGAGAAAGAGGTGAAAAAGATTTTGGATGCCCGGATTATCATCCCTCTGAGGTATTCTGAATGGGTGGCCAACTTGGTCCCAGTGAGAAACAAGAATGGAGAAATCAAACTTTGCGTCGATTTCAGGAACCTGAACAGAAGCTCTAAGAAGGACAATTACCCCCTGCCAAAGATGGAGCACATACTACAAAGGGTAACAGGTGCATCTAGGATGTCCATGATTGATGGCTTTTCTAGCTACAATCAGATCTATGTCTTTCCTGAAGACATAGAGAATACATCCTTCACTACTCCTTGGGGTACATTCATGTACACTAAGATGCCCTTTGGATTGATGAACGTGGGGGCAACCTTCCAACGAGCTATGGACATTGCATTCATAGGAGAAAAGGATAAATTTTTAGTCATCTATTTGGATGACATTACAGTTTTCTCTGGGTCTGATAAAGAGCACTATTATCATCTAAGAAAGGTCTTCTTGAAATGTAGGAAATTTGATGTCTCCTTAAATCCTAAAAATTCATTGTTTGCCATGAAGGAGGGGAAATTATTGGGGCACATAGTATCAGCTGAGGGAGTAAGGATTGATCCTAGTAGGGTAGAAGCTATCCAAAATTTGTCACTCCCTAGATCCAAGAAAGAAGTTCAGTCTTTCTTGGGAAAGATTAATTCTCTGAGAAGGTTTGTTTCAATTTTTGTTGAGTTGGTGAAGTTTTTCACAACCATGTTGAGGAAAGGAAATCAAATCAAATGGACTTCTGAATCTCGTAACTTGTTTGACCAAATAAAGAAGGCCTTGACTGAAGCACCTATGCTCATCAGTCCTAACTACTCCAAGGAGTTTCTGATTTTCTCTTTTGCTTCATTTGACACAGTAGCAGTTGTTTTAATGCAGCAAAATGTCGAAGGGTTAGAGCAGCCCATTTCCTTTTTCAGTAAGGCACTGAGAGATGTTGAAATAAAATATGACATCATGGAAAAACAGGCCTATGCTTTGGTTAAATCTTTCAAAGCCTTCAGAGTTTATGTGTTGCATTCAAAATTCATTGCATATGTCCCTTCATCTTCCGTGAAGGAGATCCTCATTCAACCTGACATAGATAGAAGAAGGAGCAAGTGGATTGCCAAAATCCTTGAATTTGATCTTGAAATAAAGCCTACCAAATTGGTTACAGGTCAAGGTTTAGCTAGGTTGTTGGCTGAATATAATTATAAATCCTTGGGGGTCATCTTCATCAACATTTTTTCAGAGAATCAGCAAGCTGAGTTGTCTGATGAAGATCCTCAAGTCACACCCCCATTGGCAGGATGCATTTGGTATAAAGACTTTATATTTTTCCTACAGAAGTTGCAGCCTCTTGATGGCATGGGAAAGAGCAAGGTAAGATCTTTGAAGCTCAAATAAATTAAATATTGTCTGATTGATCAAGTTTTATATTGGAAAGACCCTTTAGGAGTGATTTTGAGATGTCTAGACCCTGAGAGGGGGGGTGAATCGGTAATAGCGTAATTATAATCCTTTTTCTTCAAATGTTATATCAATGTAGAATTATTATCCAATAATGAGCAGTAAGAAATAAACAATCACACACATACACAGTACACCAGTGTTTTACGTGGAAACCCAAATCGAGAGAAAACCACAGAATTCTTTTTCTTAGATGTCTTAAAGAATTACATTCATTGAAAGCACCAACTTCCTTTGTTTTCCAGCTGCAACTAGAAGGAAGCTCTAACCCCCTAGTTTCTCAGGCTGCAACCTGAGGGAAGCTCCAACTCCCCAATTCTCTGGCTACAACCAAAAGGAGGCTACAACCCCCAATGTTCTCCAGCTACAACCGGAAGGTGGCTACAACCACTTGTCCTTGCCCCGTCTTGCCACCCTGAAGTAGAAGTAGAATTATGGAACCAATTTCACACTATCACTGTGAGATATGTCATTGTAAACCTGTACCAATAAATCTGAACCATGCATCAACCATGCATCAACCTGTACCTCAACCTATAATCAACCTGTACCATAAACAAGTGCATCAACCATGCACCAACTTGTAATCAACCTGTACCATAAACAAGTGCAT
>ML788842.1:852368-880659 GCA_009831015.1 Picea engelmannii
AGATTCTCAATTTCTCTTTTAAAATGTTTGCATTCCCTTCTCACTTTTCTTAATTCACTTAAAGCACTTACCAGTTCAGCTTCTAGATCAACTTCACCTTCTTCTTCTTCACCAGAATGATCATCCTATTTTTCCATAGCCATGAAAAGCTGTACATCTGAACAGTCATCACTCTCACCAGATTCTGAAATATCACTGTCATCTTTTATACACATGCTTTTCTTTTTGTAAGTTTTTCTTTGAAAAAACTTCTTATGTCTATTCTTGAATTCCTTAGGTTTTCTATCACTGTCTTCTTCATTATCAGTTTGCTTACTGTAAGGACACTTAGATGCAAAATGTCATATTCTACCACAACCAAAGCATTTCAGAGGACACTTACCTTTATACTTTCTAGTACCTCTTTTTAGATTTTTAACAAAATTTGCTTCTTCCACGACCTTCTGACTCCTCATGACTGTTGATTTTTGCTTCAACCTTTTTCTTATCTTTCTTTGCTACCTTGAAAGCTGCTTCTTTCCTGAAAGAATTCTCACCAGAGGTTCTTATCTCATATGTTGTTAGTATTCCATGTAATTCATCCATTTCTAAAGTATCAAGATCTGTTCTTTCTTCTAATGCAGATATTTTTGAATCAAATCTTGCAGGAAGTGATCTAAGTACCTTTTGCACAATAATATTATTATTACTTGTTTCTCCTAGACCTCTCATGGTATTAACAACTTCATCAATACGAAGAAAGTAGGTAGCTATTTCTTCAAATTCTTCCATTTCCAAGCTTTCAAATTGACTTCTATATGATTGTAGCTCAACACTCTTTACCTTAGTGTCTCCTTCATATACATTTTTCAATTTATCCCATATTTCTTTTGCTGATGCACAATGCATAACTTTAACAAATTCTGACCCTGCTAGACCTCCTAGTATTACATACATAGCTTTGGAATTACTCTCATAGAGTCTCTTACCTGTAGCATCTATTGGAATGGTTGTTGGGACTTTATATTCATTTAGTACAGCTTGCCAGATATCTACTCCTTGAGTTTGTAAAAACAACTTCATCGTGACACTCCAAAAAGCATAATTATGACCATCAAATAAAGGCAATCCATGTTTTGTAAATTTGGACTTCTTATCCATTATGAATGATCAAAAAATTCTAGTGGTTAAACTGATATCTTGAAGTAACCTGCTCTGATACCAATTGTTGAACAGGATAAGTCAACTGAGAGGGGGGGGGTGAATCAGTTGTATAAAATTTCTTTCATTTTATAAGAAGATTACTTATTAATCAATAAATCATGCCTTTAACATTTAACTTGCAGTAATACATTTAACCAATAAATATACATTCACATAAATAAAACAGTAACACAGTGATGTTTCATGAGGAAACCCAAAAGGGAAAAAACCTCTTCTTCTTATGAATGAAAGGCAAGCTCCAACTCCTCTTTACATTCTTATTTTATCTGAGCTACAACCCAGATGAGGCTGCTACCTCTGTTTCTTCAGCACCCACTGAATGGAAGCTGCAACTCCCAAATGTATAAGCACCAACTTGTACAAGAGACTTTTACAGTCTCCCCTTGCTCCTCCCTACCACCCTGGAATCCTTCTCTGTCACTAAGAATCTGCAAACCAACTCTTATCCTCTCTGTCAAAGATTAAGCATTAAATTTTCTCCTCAAATTTTACAGAGCCATCTTTCTTCCATAATCCTCTCACCCCATCTTTTCTCCTCACTATGCCTGTATAATTTTATTTCAGATTTATCTTCATTTACATAAATGAATTTTACTTTAGAGCTACGAATGTACCATTAATTCCATACACTCCAACCTTCATCTCACCAAATTTCACTTATTTCTACCCTGTACATTCAGAGCGTACACTCGAACCCTCAGGCTTCGAAGATTCAGTTACAATAACTGAATAACTATCTTACAGTGATTATTATTGGCCAAGGCATCTAGAAGAACAACAACCACACAATCAGTTTAAGTATTTAATCTGCATCGTTCGATGTAGAAGATGGGTCTCGTGCTTACTCCATATTGGCTATGACCACGGGCCTTTACCAAAAGGCGCTTTTGTGATTCACATATCGGCAATCCTGAGGTGAAGACATCTTGTCTCTTCATGTTGCGATCTCCGAAAAGGAGCTTTAACTTGGTGCTAGCTCCTCCTTCTCACATGACCAATGGCAGTGACTACAACCTATACAAAAAGGTATTTCAGCGTTTCGCATTTCGGCGTTTCGGCATTTCACATTTCGGCATTTCGGCTTTTAGCGTTTCGACATTTCGGTGTTTTCGCATTTCGGCATTTCGGCGTTTCTGTGATGAAGTGTTTCGACACTCCAAGTCACGATCCCCGAAATGATCTGATGGCTTCACATTTGATCTGGTGGACATAGATCGGACGATTCTCGTTAACTTCTCAGGGACAGATCAACGGTCATATACGACTCTTATATTACCCCTCCAATGCTTAATTCGACGGACATGACTTAATCATTCATCAAGATAGATGGTTGTCGGGTTTTCGGTACTTTGGCCATCAACTCTTCATGACCTCTAATAATTCAAAAACTCTCGAAACCGTAGATCATGTGACGTGTGTCCCTTTCAGTATTTCAGCATTCGAGACTTCGTGATGTTGGAGTTTTTTGCTTACCATGCAAAAATCCCGAAATAGAAATTCCCGGAGTGACGTATCATAGTGAAGTTAGTTAGGATGACGTGTCATGTGTTGTTCAATCTCTAATATCCTAAATTCAAGCTAAGGGTACTAACTCCTCTTCCAAGGTTTGTTTCACATGTGACCTCGAGTTTTAACCAAAGCTCACCTCCTGGGTTCTTCGCAGTTTCACGTTTCGGTATGTCGAGAGGCATGTTGATCTCCAAATTAGGAACCACCGTGCCTGTGCAAATTGATCCATGGTGCTTGTGCAAACTGACCAACAAACTCCCCCTTTGTACCAAAAAGATTTAAAGTTTGACATTAATGACAAAACCAAGTCCTGTGCAAACTGTCCTGCTTTGCAAACTGTGCAAACTGTGCAAACTGCCCTGTGCAAACTGCAAGCCCTGCCAACACCTAATTCTATGTTACAACTATGTATAAAGAAGAAATTGACATCGTCATCAGGTTACACTAGTTTAAAAATATAGGTACCTTCATCTTAAACATGGAGAAAAAGTATGTGTTGTTTCCCCATAAGAAGAAGATGATGACACTTCAAGACACTACTATGAGGTCAAAATCGATAATACCTTCATCACAAGACTTTAAATATATCTCGAAGGTGATCCTTCAAGAAAACCAAAAGTCAATATCAAGGATGCAAAAAGAATTTGACAAAGTTATCAACGATAAAAACAAAGTAATTTCTCATTTAAACAAGCACAATCAAAAGCTACTTAATCAGATCAAGGAGTCAAAGAATTCAAAACAATGCATTCAAAAGTTAGAACAAGAAAAAGAAAATATCGAGAAGAGCTTATCAAGAAAAAAAAAAACAAAAAATGAAGAAAATTCTCGTTTGAAGAACCTTACTCAAGGGTTACTAGAACAAATCAGAACGTTGAAGGAAGAGAAACTTGAGAATATAGACAATAGAGATATCGACAAATCAAATAATAAAGAAAATTCACCTCTAAAAAATCATAATAGGAAACTACTGATGCAAATCAAAAAGCTTAAAAATGATTAGAGGTTGTTGGAAAACAAGTTAGAGCAAAACCAAAAGTAAGCATCGAAGTTTTCAGATGAACAAATCCAATCCCCGTCGGAACTCAAGAAGTTGCAAAGTCCACTGAAAAAAGACAACGTCACATGTTGGAGTACAAATTATGGGAACTCCAAGTGTACATACTAATAGAATTTCTTCAATTAACCAATCAACATCAATGCGTGAAGAAAATTGTATACCGAAATTAAACCAAGCAAACACTACAAGCATGATAAGGGAAAATAATGTTATAATAACTCCTTATCGACATCCAAACCATAAAAGTAGATATCTTAAAAAATTAGAGTATCAATATCACTCAAGTCATGAACAACTAACTTATCATCTCAAAAATATTGATACTAGCGCAATTCAGTCTCTTATGATAATCATTCATCATGGAAGTACAATAGCCGCAAAAGATTGAATTAGGATGGTCTGAACATTTCACAATTCGGCAATTCTGCTGAACTCTTCGACACTCATATCATCTTGTATCGTCAATCTTGACTATGTCAAAAACAAAGAATTGTGAGCCATAACGAAGTCGTAAGCCTCTCCATAAATACGCTTTGAGGACAATGTGCCCTGTATACCTCAATGTAGCTCTCTACCATCTATAACCTTTAGGAGGGTTGTGATCTTGATAGTGTTTTTCAAGCATTCTCGATGGGCTTCCTTGAGCCAACATGGAATGGGTAAATATAAGGCAAAGAAGGATCCATCCTCCCCAATTTACCTGGATAAGGCATCAACCACTACATTTTCTTTACCCTTCTTATAGATAATCTCATGATCATACCCCGACATCTTGGTAACCTACTTATGCTACTTATATAATATTCAAGAAAATGGCTTCTTATTTTAAGCATGGCTCACTTGTTTTGTAATTTCAAAAAGAAACGAGAAACACCAAATATTCGGAAGAATGAACTCCATGGAAAATCCATTGAAAAAAAACAAAATGAAGGGTTTCATTCATGTCATAATGCGTCTTTATATTCTTCATCAATCCCATCAATGGCTTTGCAAGACTTAGCAAAAGAGAGAAATACTCAAAGAAGGAGGCGGTTTCATAATACCCCTTTAAATCTACAGGAAATAGACTTTCAAATGCCCAATATTCCTATTGAAACTTTTTCTACATTCTTTGGGGATGCTTCAAAAGATGCATAGCAACAATTGATTAATTTTAAAGGTACATGTTATGATTTCAACCTCATTGAAGACAATGTTACATGTAGATTGTTCCTACAAACTCTACAAGAGGATGCTCTTGAATGGTATAGTTCATTAATGCCTAACTCTATTACTAGTTGGGATGTGTTAGAAGATTCATTTGTAGAAACATTCATCCCAAAACTGCATTCATATGTTTTTGTTGATGTTTTAAATGTTGTTTCCCACCCATCCTCTCCCATGTGGAAGCAAGATAACGAAATGATCAATTTTGAAGAAGAATCTAATCAAAGAGTGGATGAAATTTTTAAGTCAAGTCGTGTTGATGAAGATGAAGATGAAAATTCCAAATTACAAGAAGAAAATGTCAGCCTCGTGTATACTCCATATGAATATATTTCAAGCAGCAAATTTGAGAATGAAATTGAGGAGCCTCCACCAAATACACAAGAACATTTCAGCCTTGTGATAAATGATGAAACATCACAAGAGAACTTGTAGCAAGAAGAATTGATGGAAGAAACAAATCTTGAAAAAAATGATGAACAAGATCACCTTTACAAGAAAGAAGAATATTTTAAAGATATTTTTCATGAATCAAGAACCATGGAAGTGGTTGTAAATAAAGAAAAGGATGAATGCATTCTTATGTCGAAAACTCCTCAGTGAAGAATTGATTTTATTGAATTATGGTTCCAGAGCATTGTTGTCCAAACAACGCAATCAAATCTTCACCATACTTGGTATAATTTTTCTCCAGTACATATTGAGAGTGCACTTGACTCATTGGTACAAGTCCCAACTTATCTCAGAATTTTGGAGTTCATTCCACAAATCAGAGCAATGCTTGAATGGCTCCATTGGAAATCTGCCTACACCTAAGGTGCCCCTTTCTTTCAAGTAAGTTAGGGTAGGTAGATCATGGATGTATATACTTTGTTTCTTCATTTCAGTTTTTCATAATAAGGTAGTCTTTATATTGAAGTTTGAAGATAACTCTATGAAAGAAAAATAATTACAAGAATTTATTTTGAAGATGACTCTGTAGCCCAACGGAGAAGGTAACTGGTCTTGAGATTATGGTGTTCTCAGCAACCCACAGGGGGTCACTGTCCTTCAGTTGGAGCCAGTTGTTGACCAAAATTTGGTCATCTTTATTTTCCTGCTCTTGGATTCATAAAATCCTTGATATCAAAAGAAGACATTTTTGAACTTTTATAAATTCACTCTGCAGCCCTCGGTCTCAGCTTTGCCACGCTTTTTCGGATTAGAAATTTGTTCTGTGTGCCTAAGTTACTCAAGATCTTGTCCAGAGGTCTGATTTTGAAGAATATTTTTAAGTATCATGTTCACCTATCCTCTCTTATATTACAATGCTACCATACTTAGAATTTTCACTCAACATCTCTCTCTCCATACTTAGTCATTTTTCAGTGTTCTTGGATTCACCGGTTGGCAAACTCATACATCCCCTCACCTCCTTACACTTCCTCACCCCCGCTCCTGCTATCTATATTTCTCCTCCCTCACTTCCTTCATCTACACTTCTCCCCTTTCCCCTGAACTACTCATAATCCTCATCGGGTTCGCAGACATCGATCATCCCTCACTCCCTTACTCACCTCACTCCCCAACCTGCCAACCTGTCCCTACCACCTTGACTTATGCTACCTACAGGTTTCCCTTCACTTACCCTTCCGCCCGATTTCCCATACTTAACCATTATTCCAAATTTTAGATCTTGTAAATATTTAACTTTTATTTATTTATCTTATTAGTTTAAATTTTTGTTTTAATAATTGCAATATTAGAAAATAAAACATAAAAAAAAAATTATTTTTCAATATGTTTGTTATTTTAGGGTAGTTCTTGTAAATATTATCTAATCTTTTAGTTTATTTACTTTTCATTAAATTGTTTTATTTAACATTTTTACTATTTATTTCAAACCTTTTTTTGCTTTAATTAATATTTCATGCACAAAGGCAAAATTATAAAAAAAAAAAAATGTAAAATTGCAAAATACATAAAAATTAAATATTTGCAAAATCAAACCTAAAAGATTCATGCTTAAACTCTTAGGCTTTAGGATCTAATGTGCTTTCTTTCTAGGGCTTTAAACTTAGGGTAACATTCCCGCCTCTTCCCACCTATCCTCACATGAGGTTAAGATGTTGGTATTTAAACCTTATAGTTTTAGCATCAACATGGAGTCCCACTATAAAATCCATAGAGATGTTAGTATATATGTGTGTTTGAATTAGTAGTGGTTGCAATGCCCCCAACATATTCAATGTCTCACTCTTGTTTCTTTGGCAAGCATCATAGGTTGCTAGAAAATCCTAGATCCATAGAGATGTCAATCTATATGTGTGTTCGAATTTGTAGTGGTTGCAATGCCCCCAACATCTTCATTGTCTCACCCTTGTTTCTTTGGCAAGTGTCATAGGTTGCCAGAAAATCCTAGACGTTTATTTTCATTGCTTCTCAAAAGATCGAGCACTTAGTTCTTTCATAGGTTTTATGAAAGCTAGAGTTCTCTACTATAGATGATTGTTGGCTTTAACCATTTTTTGGTCTTTGTCTTTTATATTTAGGATTATTGGTTATTCTGATCCTACCTTACTATCATAGATTGACCATGGTTCATATTTAAGAAGCTCCCAACAAAATCCCTCTAAAACTATCGGCCCCTCTGTTAGACTAGAAGGCAACACAGCACACAGGGTGTATAGCTCTATGGGTGGCTGTAATACTCAGGTGTTTACAACCTGGGAATGAGTGGAGATCTGTGGTTGTAAATTGTAATCTTTATTTATTCAAGCTAACATATGATTATAATAGTCATTATATTCATGCACGTGAAATACCAGATTTAACTAGTTAAGTCATTCATCTAACATTCACCATTTAACAGCAATAAAGACACATACATTAATTCACATAACACAGGTGTTACCATGGTTCACCCCCTCCCAGGCTACGTCCACAAAGATCTGGCTCCCAACCTCTTTATTATGGTTCAGTAATATGTCACGTCACGTGTGTTTAAAATCTTAGATCTTACTCTCTCCAATAGGATCCTCGATCCCTGTGAGGTTGACTAGATCGCACCAGACTCCTCAGTCGATGATCTAACCCTCGGGATTGAGTCACTCACTGCTTCCCTAGCTCACCAGCTTACTGACTCGTATAGTTCTTACAACTCTCTCTTCCTTGATTGGCTCCCCCTCTCTCCTTCTAAGTACTACCTATTTATATTATTGGCTCATCAGTCATTACAATACAATACAAAAACCCTAACCCTAATGTCGTTAGGTCTTCCTTGCATGTGTGCCTCACCTACTTCCCTCATTTGTTGGCTTTTCCTTCCAGTTGTCCTTTCCTCCTTACATACTTATCTTCCAAACATGGCCTTTTCTCCTTACTAGGCCTACATCCAACATGCCCCCAACACTAACATGTGGCTCGTCCCAAGCCACCTAAAATTTGTGCACTTCTTCAACAGCTCCTGTGAGAATCTGGAACTTCTCTATGAATTCCTTTGCTTGTGTTTGAGCTTGTGTGGTCTTTTCTCTGAGTGTGTCCAATAAATGCGTTGTAATCTCCTCGTTGATCACCTCTATGCACTATGCATGAGTTTGTGTCATGTTCTTCTTTGCCTCTTCTTCCTGCGCAATGACCTCCGTTGCTAGCTCTTGGAGAGGTTCCATTTGAGCTCGTCACTCCTTCTTCTATGTCTATGAGGCTATGAGTTCTGCTTGTAGGTTCTTCATATCTTTTACTCCCTTGAGGTGCTCAGTGATCTCCATCGTCTTTTGCCTCTGCTTGAGGTCCTCGATAGTTGCGCTTATCCTCTCCTCTTCTTGGTCCCATTGCTGGACCTGTTGATCCTCCTCCAGCTTTGTCCATAGTTGTGTTTCTCTATCAAACAAGTCGACAGTTGCGTTGACTTGTAATTCCATTTCCTCCATCTTCCCTGTTGCTTCCTGCTTCCTCTGCTCCTTTACCTCCAGGGGAGTGGTAGGGATGAGTTGTTCCCAAAGGTTCTCAATCTTTTGCCTGTATTGATCGATTGTTTTCACAATCTAATCAATTTTCTACGTCATCGTGAGCTCTGTTGTTTGCGCATTCTTTGGAATTTTGTCATAGGATACAGTCAATCCCTGCTCGAGCCTATCTGTGTGATTTTTCTCGTATTTGGTCTCCATCTTGACTTGCTCGAGCACCAACTCCAACTCTTCTCTGTTGTCCTTTGCCTGTTGCATTTTTGTTGCATATGTGCGTGCGAGCGACTGTACCTCTTGCGCGGCACTGACTTGCAGTTTATATAGCACCTTGGTTGGTATCCGCCCCATTACCAACTGTATTTGTGTCAAATATTTCAAAGGTGTATGACCTAAAATTTCATCCATGCGCAGCATGTTGGGTGTAACATGAAAAGTCGATCTCGCATGTGTTATCGTCTGGATCGTATCCTGCTCACTCGACCCAGCTCTGGCTCCTGTCTATGATGCTGCAAGGACTGACTCTATTCCTCTGCCTGCCCTATGTGTTTCTCTAATTTTCTCTAGGAGCTGCCTCATGTCGACCAGCTCGTCCTGAATCCTATCCCTTTGGCATTTGGCTTCGTCAAAATCCTTCATTGTTCAGTCCCAGACCATTTGGTCCACGAGGTCCGCATATTCTCAGTGATTGTATATTCTGGTGGCATTTTGTGCGCCTTATATTTCTTGCGCACACCCCCTATGTGTATGATTGGCCTCTTGGTCTGGCCTTTCTCCTATTGAGTAGCACTTAATGTGGTCCCCTGTGTTATCTCAGTCTCTTTTTCCTATTCCTACAGCGCCTGGGTGTTATTCCTCTTCCCCGCCTGGGTACCTTTCTTGGGTGCACCCCCTTTCTTCTGTTGCGTCGGCTTCTGTCCTGAATTTGGATTTTTGGGCGTCATTTTGTCTCTTGTAGGTGTTTGTTCTTGCCCTTCATCAGCCCCCTTATCTGTGGACATCTCTTGATTCAGGACTGGAACTCTCAAGTCATCTTGCCAATCCTTGATGGTCATTTCTACGTCCTCTTCCTTGATGCAGTATGGCATTTGTAGCCATTCCTTCTTGGGATCTTTTCGTGCTTGGATCCATACTGCATGCCTGGTCACTTTAAAGTTAGCTATACCCTAATATTGCGCGACCACTTCTGGCGTAAACCACCAAGAATTGGCAATGCTTTCCTGCAGGTCATTGTAATACCTTGCGAACATGCCTGCATTTGTACTTTTTTTGGGGGGGTCTAAAGTGCTCCCCAATGATAGGTATCGCGTTGCATGACACTGAGTAGATCACTCAAAAACGTATGTATATTTAGGCTCCCTCCATTCGACCAAGGCAATCAGGATGAGTAGCCAAGAGTAGTGGAACTCTGTCCCCAGGTCCTGTGTGTCCTTGTAGTCTTCAAGGAACAAATTTAACAAGTACGGGGGCCATCTCAGTATAGTGCCCTCCACACACTATGTTGCAGCTGCGAAGACCCCGACATGGACTTCCTCCTACTTCCTGAGCAACTTGCACGCCATGACTTTTGTGGCCAGCTTGGTTTTTGCGTCACTTATGTGGACCCTCTTTTTGTGCCATACATCTTCATTTCCTCGGCTAGTGCCTTCTCCTTCGTTTTGTCATCGAGGAACTGCACGGGTGTCTCCCCCCAAGATGGCAGCCCTATAATATATGCAATGAGCTCTACATATATCGATACAGGATCTTCCACCCATAGGTATCGTTCGTGGGTAACTTCCATCAGCTTCTTGACACATTTTTTTACGTCTCGGCCCCTTCCAAAGTGCGGGATCTCCAAAATACTTAGAATCCCAGTATTGGCCAGTCCGGTTGCCCACTGTTTTGGTTGGTTAATTGGTTCGTCGAAGTGTCTTATACCGATGGTATCTAGGTAAACTTGCTTTGCAAACTCCAGAAACTTATCCATGTCGGTCACATCGTGATCCGAGTAAGTATTTTTTCGGCGTGGCCCAATAGGTTAGCTGCGACATGCACCCCTTCTGGAATGCGCGGTAAGACTATCATTGTTACAGCCTTCCTGCGCGGTGATCTTGCTACTAGTTGTTTGTCCTTCCGCTGTGGTGGTTGACTTGAGGTTCTGACCTCCATTGTTCTCTCCTCTGTATACACCTCTACCCGACCAGTGACATCTCCTACTATGCACTCTTGTGGTTGCTCCGGCACTGTTGTGTGTGACCTTTATGTTGCAATCATTTCTGTCTGGTTTTGGACTGTCCCATTAATCCTTGGGGCTTCTTCAGGGTTTTCAAGGCGTGAATGATTTCCTGAATCCTTGGCCTATTTGATTTGTCCTACCTCCGGCATATCAATATCCATGCCCACGACTGTTGTTTGTTGGGTTTCCTCCACCACTGGTGTGGGGCTCCCTGGTTCCATATTGGGCGACGGGATTTTGTCCAAGTTGATGAATTTTGTAGGTCGAGGTGGTTGTTGTTCGCTTCCCCGTAGTTGTTGAGATGCTCTAAGGTTGCTTCGAGGTCGTCTGTAGGCCTGGCTTGGTGCTCCTAGCTTGGATGGTGCCATGGTGGTAAAATTGGTCTCCATCAAGCTTAGTTCACTCTGTAATTCCTGAAAAATCACTCTCTGCTTCGTATACTCTGTCGTTCTGTGCTTTTCTCAATTTCAAGAGAACCCTTCTGATCCATGCATGCTTGTCTTATATAGGAATCGTGTGAAACTTCTCAGAGACGTTACCAAAGTTGTGCTTTGAATGAACCGGCGCTTCCTGCGTACCTGCCATTGAATTCCCTTAACGTCGCCAGTTGGCACGATTAATGTGTCATCCCATCAATCATTCTTAACATTCAATTTTGATGGACGTCGTCAGTTGGCGCATATTTTTTGTACCCACCATTTCTGCCTTTTTCTGACTGTTGGTCCTTTGCATGTGGTCCTGTATGCCCAAAGTGTTGTTGGTATCTTCAAGTCCCAATCGTCCTTATTAACATTGCAGATCTTTTTTAATGCATTTTCGAGGAACTTATTAAAGGCTTCCACTGTTCCATTTGCTTGAGGATGATATGGTGTACTCTTTTGATGATAAAGTTCAAACTCCTCAATCATTGCCTTAATAGTGTTGTTAATGAAGTGAGTGCCTTGATCACTCATAAGAATCCTTGGGCAACCAAATCTAGTGATCACTTGCTCAAACAAGAAGTGTGTTGTTGTCTCTGCGCTACAATATTTTATTGGTGTTGCTTCTGCCCATCTTGTTAAGGACTTTGTCGCAGTAATAATGTACCTCGCTTCTAACCCTTATGTTGGTGGGTTAATTGGTCCCACAAAATCTATTGCTCATTTGTCGAATACTTGCAAGGTTACTTATGATATCAGGCGCATCTCGTCCCTTCTATTTGGTTTACCAACCCTCTGACATACATCACATCTCTGGCAGTAGTCCTTTGAATCTCTATGGACAGTCGACCACCATAGTCCTGCGTGCAATACCTTCTTCGTGGTAGCTTTGCCTGCATAATGTCCTCCTGCTATTCCCTCAAGGAGTTCTGCTAAAATCCTAGGTCTTTCATGTTCGAGTACACATCTTCTCAAGATGTTGTCTGCACCCATGTTGTATAAGTGTCCTGCAATCAATTGATAGCCTGCAACCCTGACTGCCAAATTTTTCTTCTACACAGTGTTGAATTCTTGTGGCGCGATCCCTATACTCAAGTATTGAATGATGTCTTTGAAATATTCATCAGCTACTTGAACTAAAAATAATTGTGCATCAGGAAATTTGTCTTCTAGATTCATAGGTTCCTCTCCATTAGTGATCCTCGATAAGTGATCAGGTCCTACATTCAACTTCCCTGGTTTGACTATCACTTCGAAGTCAAATTCCTGGAACAACAATAACCATCTACAAATTCTCTCCCCCAACACTGGCTTGTTGACGAGGTATTTGAGAGATGAATGGTTTGTGAACATCTTGAAATGTTTTCGCAATAAATAATCTCTGAACTTCTGAACTGCATAAACCATAGTTAAGCCTTCTCTCTCTATGGTATTGTAATTTTTCTCTAATTCTGATAGTTTTCTGATAGCGAATGCTATAGGATGGTCTAATTCTCACGCTCATGGATGCGCTAGAATAGCTCCAAGTGCTATGGTTGATGCATCTACATGCACGTTGTTATCACATATAGTTGTCAAGGACAGCAAGTCATTCAAGTTCGTGGTCTTCATAGGAAGCGTCCAAACGCAACATTCAGAGCAGTCTTGTATGGATGTAATCTCTTTGATTTATGGATTCCTGAGGCGGTGGAGGATATGTTGTCATCTTTCCCATCTTTCATGATTCATCGCTCAAACATTTTATGTTTTTCTTCTTGTCTGGATGTAATCTCTCTAATTTATGGATTCCTGAGGTGGTGGAGGATTTGTTTTCATCTTGCCCATCTTTCATGGTTCATCGCTCAGATATTTTCTATTTTTCTTCTTGTCTGGATGTAATCTCTCTGATTTATGGATTCCTAAGGCGATGGAGGATTTGTTGTCATCTCGCCCATCTTTCATGGTTTATCATTCAGACACATTATGTCTTCCTTCTCCTCATCACCACATAAATCCTTTGTCTGATAAGCAATTTAAATGCCTTCATTATTCACGATACTTATGACTCCATAGCCCAACGTTCCCAACTGATCTGCAATGACCTATGTTATCTTTTTTTTTCTTTGTAGTCTTGTCCTGATCCACCTACTCAAACCATTTTAATCCATTTTACTTTTTTTTTATGGGTACTAGTCTTATCCTCTTGCAATCGGAGGGTGATTCTCAGTGCTAACATTCATGGCGTCGTTGTCGGGGACGGAAGTGAAGATATCTTCCTTGGGAGAATTGTTATCCATGATTTTGGTCAATCTTGATGGTGTATTGATGATGGTGTACTCAGGGTCCTCATAAGAACTTTCTCCTAAGAAAAGTGACATTCATCTCTTCCCAGAAAACTCACTTTTGAAGAGAGTTCGCAAGTTGCTAGTATCCCAGGCTGCAAGAATGACCCATTCTCGCAGGCTGCTTTAAGCTAGGGTGTGAACTTCTCGCACTGTGCTACATAGCTAGGGTGCGAACCTTCTCTAAAGCTTGGAAAAAGATGAATTATCGATGGTTCTAGAAGGGAATCTTCTAGAAGAATGGGTTGGCATTCGAATGGTTATCCTTGTACTGGATTCCCTGATATCATGGGATCATTCTTATCCAAGTAACCATCTCATTCTCTCCTATATATTGATGGAATTCTCATGGAAAAGGTTAAGCAAGATTCATTGGAGAATTGGTGAAAGAATTGTGTGAAGGACTTAGCTTGAACAGGAGCTTGGAGACTCTAGCAAGTCTATCAAGAGGATTTGATCTTCTTCATACAAGGATTGAGCAAGTGTGTGTGTGTTGGAGCCAAGAGCCACCGAAAGGGAGCTTGCGACATCAAGGAAATCAGGTTCTAATCTTCTACTTTCAATTAATATGATACAGTGGCATGTCCCTTTCCCATAAAGTCATTCTCACTTTATTGTGTAATTCCTTGATCATACACATAAGTTGACAGTTGAATATATTTTGCTATCTTCATTTTGGTTGGTTTTTGTTGTCTTGGTCTTGACTTCACGAGAGCACCGGAGTGAAGCGAAAGCAACAGAGACCCTAGGAAGCGATACAAAGATATGTTACTTGTTCCTTCCTACTAGCTAATTCAATGGTCAAAACTTAGGGAAAGAGTCATGTCTTGTCCTGTTTTGTTCTAGATCCAAGTGGATCTAGGGAGATCTGTTAGTGTCTGCACCTACCAATTAGTCCGATAACAAAATTGGCGACTCCACTGGGGAGATAACCTGTTTTCTTTGTGGTTTTTGGTATTTTTCCTTGGCCATTTGCTCTTGCCTTACCTTTCTCCATTCATATCAATCTCTGAGTCTTCAGGATACCCCGATAGACCCTCTGGGTCCAGAGGCCTCTTCAAATTTTGTGTCTTTTTCCAAAAATTTGATTAGTTTCAGACATTCTCGCACTGCACTCCACAGTGGCCTGCGAGAATCTTTTGAGTTCGCACCCTGCTTTTAGGTTTAGTGTGAGGTTCTCGCACTCTGCTCAATGCTCACCTGCGAGAATCACCTATTCTCGCACTGTGTAATACTGCTAGCCTGCGAACATTCTTTTTCAAAATTGTGGATTTGAGTTTTTGCATCTTCAACTGCCCAAATCAGTTTAGGTGCCTAAAAAGAGTTTCTTGGACCATTGGTTGATGTTTTTCTTGTCTTCATTTTTGTGCACGAATAGTTTTAGGATTTCAAAGGCTTTTCCTGTCCATTTTTCTTGACTTTCATTTCTTGACTTTTCTCTGCAAAGATATACTCTCTGATTTTGAAATCTGAGTGTGCTTGTTTGGTTAAGAACCGGTGATCAGTTGAAAGTTGAGCTTCTTTGTCTTTATCATTTGCTCATTGTTTGAAAACTCATTTTTCTCATGCAATTGAAAAGACTAGTTTGGTTTGCTTGTTATTTTTGTTTCCATTGAAAGATTGGTTTGGGTTTTTATCTATTGCTTGTTCATTAGTTTTTTATTTTCTGCACTCTCACCATCATGGTGTAATTCCTTTTTGAAAAGTGAACAAACGTTTTTCTTTCAAAAGCATTTTCGTCTTCGAAAGTATTGAAAATCAATTGTTGAAATTATTGAAAAAGAAACAATAGAGAATTGTTATTTTTGTGTGATTTGTTGCAATTGCATTGTAAAGGAAATTGTGTCTTGTAGTTCAAGTTTGATCCAGAAAACTTCTCTTTCCCTCCCATACATAGGATTCATTGAACGAAAATTGCTATATTTCATTCTTATCCGTGCATCATTGGGTCAGAGACTTATACAACATCAGTTTCATCTCCGCTTCCTTTGAGTAACAACAGCCCTTAATAACACTGCGCAATTGTAAAATTTAACTAGTAACTCTTTTCTAGGGCTCTATTACACCAACATTTAGCTAGGCTAGTGATTTGGAATAGGAAGAGAGATACACTCTCCAAAGCACAAAACACACAATAGCATCTTGTGTTAAGGAGTGTTAAATTCCATTCACAACATCTTATCCTGGGAAGCCCTTCTCACACAAGGGTCAAACACGAGGTCACATTGATATTGACAGAGTTACTCACCCTGCTTTGTTGATATCGATGTAGAGATTGCATGTATTATGGGGATCACTTGGAGGTATACCCAAAATGATGAGTGGAAGCCTTTTGAGTTGATTTCGGGCTAGATACCCTACCCTTGCGTGTGGATTGGACTGTCGACTGTCCCCCCAGGATTTATTGTTGTCGGTGGTAACCTTAGTGGCCTATCTTTCTAGGGTATTACACAAGGTGACTGTGAAGGGGAAAGTCTTCACGGTACCTAGAATCGACGTTGACCAAACTCACCCGGGCTTCTTGGAGGGTATACCCATGATTATGTGTGGGAGCTTGCACCAGGGTGTAAGTCCGTTAAGCAGGTCATCAGCGTAACTTTTCCACCCTAGCTCAGCCCCTTCTCGTCTCGTTGTTACGACATTGGATTTCATCACCAACTAGTGACTTCGGAATTAGAAGGTCTTGTTTGCTTGGTGTTGCTTTCTAGATTTTGTTTACTAGCATGTGTTGTTTGTTTACCAAAGTTTACCAAAGTTTGCTTCGTAAGTTTGTCACTCATTTACAATAGCTCCTCCACGTCGTTCACGTAGAATGCAGCGTTTATCTCCAAAGCATCTGGAAGGTTCTCAACCCTTGCCTATAAGTTCACCTGAGTGCTCTCCTCCACAGAGTGTAGTCCAAGCCGTCACCATGCCACAAGTGGGACGAACTGACTCTCTAGAACACTTCCAAATTACCAATACTCGAGAGGACTTTCGACTTCACCCTGATTCTGAGCGACCATTTATGCGACTAAATTCTTCTGGAGACTTAGTTGTTACGTCTTCTAGATCACCGATTGGACCCTTTCTAGGCATTGAAGGCCAAGATCTTTTTTGGTCTACGGGTGTTTTTCGAAGGCACCTTTTTGGTCCAGGCTCACCTGTGATTTCCGAAATCACCCCACCTGTGATTTCCGAAATCTCTAGTCCAGAGACAGTACCGTTTACTATCGCCTATCACTTTACCGTCCCGATCGAAATGGCCCATCACACAGATACTATGAGTGTTCCAACCGGGTTTACTGCGGTTAGCTTCGCTCCCATCAGCACACCGCGAACGCCCAACGTCACTCCGACACTACCACCTGGATACCGTGCTTTGAATGCTTCCATTCCCACTCCTACTCAAACCCCATCCGGCTCTCCTGGTGGTCCTTCTTCTTCTGGGCACTCTCTTCCCGGTTTTATTTCGACACTCCCTCAATTTCCTTTTGGAGGACCTTCCTCGTTTTCTACTGGCAGTCTTAATCCTAGTGGCACTATTCCGTCATTCACACCAAATTACCAGATTCCCATCGGTGGACAATTTCACCAAGGTGGCATGACTCAACCCCCTCTCAGCGGGCAAATTCCTATTGGAACGCAAATCCCAATTGGAACACCACCCCCAATTGGAACACTGCCCCCAATAGGAACACCACCTTCGATAGGAGGACCAACCCCACCTTATCGACAACACATACCTCCGTCTTTGGCCCAGTATTGGAATCAGTTGATACAACATCCTCCTCAATCGACTGGGGGGTAGCAATTTCCAACTACGTCCATAATACCCCCTAGTATGGGCCAACCCTATCCAAGTTCGTTCAATCCTATTTGGGGCTCAACTGCTCAAACTCAAGTCCCTGTTCCAGGGTACAATCCTATGAGCTACTATCCTCTTCAACCACCACTGAATCTGCCTGGGTCTTCACATTATATGCAGACTACTTATGGTCCTACTGGTTTGCCGACAGGGCTTCCTCCCCAAAGCCACCAGTACCCGCAGGTGAATCGACAGTTACCCTTTTTGGCCACTTTGGATCTTCCAGATTTGTCAAGGATTTTAAATGATCCAATTCGTCACTCTCCCCAATGGCCCACTATACCAGCCAAGTTACCATCGGACATTCCTAAATTTGATGGTAAAGCGGGAGAGGACCTGAATAATCACGTTATGACTTTTCACCTATGGTGTTCATCCAACTCGTTGATGGATGACTCTATTCGTTTACATCTTTTTCAACGAACCCTCACAGGTTCTGCTGCGAAGTGGTATATAGAATTGCCACGAGGTTTCTTCTCTGACTTCAACACCCAAGCTATGGCTTTCCTCACACACTACCAGTTATCGCTTCGTTATGACACGGGGACCGAGATTTTGACTTCTTTCAAACAAAACAAAGCCACTCATATATCCGATCACATTCATGAGTGGTGACGGAGACGACGTCTCATTAAACTCGAACTCCCCGATCAGTTGCTAGCAGAATGGTTCACAAAATCATTTGTGAACGACATCGGTCGTGACATTGCCATGGGTGGAGTAGTCACGGAAGAGCAGGCCATAGGTCGTGCTCAATACCTTGACCTTGTCTACTCACAAACGGGTACCCTTTACGATTTACTACCTGACTTACCTCGTCCGTCCACTTCCTCCACTTCAACTACTCCAGTTGTTTCGCATGCAGCCGACGGTGTGATTGGCTCTTTCCAGGCCCAACCAAATTCCGCCTGAAGCGCAAACCCCAAACCTGCTTCTTCTAATGTTCAAAATGCTTCGTCTCCTGCCCCTCCCATCGGCAAGACTTCTGAAGTAAATGCAGTTCAATCTACCCCAGCCGATAAAAACAAATCCAAAAAGGGAAGGAGTAAGAATAAGGAGGACAAAAATACTTCTCAAGCAGAGCGAACCAAAACTACCCCTGTTGACGATCGGGATAAGCGCAAACCACGATACCCTTGTCTTATCTGTGGTGATGATCACTACATGAAGTATTGTCCACGATGCGTCGAGGTCACTAAGTTCCTTCAAGGAGCTCCAAAACCACCTGCTCCGACCGTTTTGTCCCAACCCTTCCCGTCTCAATAATAGGCTCAGTTGGTCATTCATGACCAACCCTCATCTTCTACTACATCCTATGTATTTATGTGTACTAGCGATTCAAAGCAGAGCAAAGTTGCACTCATAACTCGAGCCAAAGATTATTCTCCCTCTAAAGAGAAGGTTGATGATCTACCTCCTTCCTTGGTACAACCCTCTCCCGTGACTCCACCTACCAACGATCCTCTTCATCTCGAACGACCGAGCCTCGACACAGTTCTTCGACCCCCCCCAAAGGGCGTCGTTCAGAGGTTGAATTTCAATCCTCATGTTCGTGCAGCCCAGAACTACAGCATTGTTGAAGATCTGGCTCAAGCACCCTCTGCGATGTCAACCCTCGAAGTCCTTCAAAGTTGTCCTACGCAACGAAAGGCACTGTTGAAAGCTATCGATGGAATCGATCCGACGGATACGAATTTAATAATTTTTGACTTGGAAGATCACATTCCAAGGTTACCCCCTCAACTCGCATTCTAGATCCAAGTGATTGTCTCTGACAAAAACATTTGTCGAACCGTTATCGATGAGGGTGCCTTGACATGTGTCATGTCTCTTGCTTGCTGGAAAGCCATCGGCTCTCCTTCTTTGAATGAATCCCATAACACTCTTAAAGCCTTCAGCGGCTCCGGTTTTAAGCCCTACGGTGTTCTTCCTTCGTTGCCCATCACATTAGAAGGCAAAATGGTCCACGTCGAAGTAGAAGTCTTTGACATTTCCCTTGATTACAATCTTCTGCTTGGCCACAACTAGATCGATTCCATGCGTGCAGTTGTGTCGACCCTTTTCTATGTGGTACGTTTCCCACATCAAGGAAAGGTCATCACCGTCAACCAACTCGCCTTCTTTAATTCCGATACCCATACTGGCAACGTACCGTTCATCGCTAAAACCCCACCGGGTTATGAGAACGTCGGTGTAGGTCTTCTCAAAGACTCTTCATAAATGGGTACTTTCCCCATTCCACCGTCCGATGTTCCACGCTCGTCTGTTGCTTCAATCAACATGATATCCACCTCGATTCACAAACTTCCTGCGTCTCACGACCCCTGGATAGTACCTGACCCTGGAGATCATCTTCGTTACGGCGACGAAATGTCGTTAAGTCCGATCGAATCCGCCTATTAGGCCATTCAATCGGCAACACCTTCTACCCCCTCTCTTGGTGAGTTATCTCCAGATCCTTTCCATTTCATTTTTCCCACTGACGAGATGATCATGTCTGTCATGGAGGACACCCCTTGGGATGATGGACATCATCGTTCCATCCCCTTTCTGGAGCAACATACCATTGAGAACTACCAATGGATATCGACCCCGTCAACCGTTGTCGTCATCTCAACCGTTCCCGAGTCTCCACACAATGTGTTTTCTGAAGGGAACTTAAGCAATATCTCGCCCACTATTCCCCTCGACATATCCGTCAAACCTGGAATTGTCGAAAATGTCCATATCGGAGCTTCGTGTTCTTCTGACGAAATCGTCACCTACACATCCCTTTTCAAAGAATTTTGTGACATCTTCGCCTGGAGCTACGAAGAAATGCCAGGTATTGACCCTGAGATTGTGATACATGAGATCAAGACATACCCCGACGCTAAATCCGTCCGGCAACACCTTCATCCAGTTCACCCACGTAAAGCGGCTGCTATCAAGCTCGAAGTCGAGAAACTTCTTAAAGCCGGCTTTATTTATCCGGTGGCTCTCACTAACTGGGTTTCCAATCTTGTCCCGATCGATAAGAAACAAGGCACAATTCATGTATGCATTTATTATAGGGATATCAACAAAGCTTGTCCCAAAGACAACTTTCCTACCCCCTTCGTCGATCAGATCATCGACGATTGTGCCGGAAGTGAAATCTTCTCCCTATGGATGGTTTCTCCGGGTATAATCAAATCAAAATTGTTCCCGAGGATCAACATAAGACTTCTTTTATTTGTCCTTGGGGTACTTTTGCCTATCGAAAACTCCCTTTCGGTCTCAAGAATGCTGGTGCAACTTTTCAACGCGCTATGTCTTATGCTTTTCATGATATCAAGCACATCGTTCAACCATATTTGGACGATTTACCTACTCATTCAATGCGCCGAGTCGATCACCCAACCCACCTCCGAGCCATTTTCGTCCGCTGTCGGTTCTACCATATACGTTTGAATCCTCATAAGTGGGTTTTCTGCGTGGAATCCAGCCGACTTCTAGGTTTTATCATTTCGCGTCAAGGGATCCGGGTGGATCCTTTAAAGGTTGAGGCGATCCTTAATCTCCCTCCTCCTTCTAAACTTCGCCAGTTACAAAGTTTGCAGGGGAAAGCAAACTTTCTTCGTCGTTTTATCCCAAATTATGCTGAGATAACTCATGGATTTACGCGGCTCTTAAAAAAGGGTTCTGAGTTCGTCTGGGATACCATCGCCAACAATGCTTTCGAAGCCTTGAAATTGTCCCTAACACGTGCTCTGCTTCTCTTTCCCCCCGATTACAGTCGCGATTATTTCCTCTACCTTACTGCCTCGGATTACACCATTGGTATGGTTCTCGTCCAAGAGGATGATGCTAACGATGAACATGTGATTTACTACTTGAGTCGAATTCTAACGCCTACTGAAATCAAGTATTTACATGTCGAAAAACTGGCCTTGGCTACCGTCCAAGCCGTCCAATGCTTCCAGAACTATATCCTCTCGCACAAGACTATGGTGCTTTCTAACTGCAACCCTATGCAACACATTCTCACACGTCAATTGCTAGGGGGAAAATACTCCAAATGGATTGTGATACTCCAGGAATTTGACTTGGAATTCGAACGCGCCAAGTCTAAGAAATCCTTAGTGTTTACTGAGTTGATATGCGACTTTCCCCATTCTGAAACGGAAAATGTAGCAGCTGATTCATTGCCCGATGAATCCCTTTTTCTCATCAGCACTGATGATCTTTGGTATGGCGATATCATCATATATCTCCAAACCCAAACTTTCCAGCCAACTTTGTCTGGTACTGACCGATGTCGAATACGCTACCAAGCCCGTCAATACATTATCCTCGGGGATACTCTTTATCGTCGGGGGATTGACTCTATTTTTCGACGCTGCCTCACATTCGACAAAGCCGAGAGAGCTCTAAATGACTGTCATTCTGGAGCCTGTGGTGGTCATATGTCTCGGTATGCTACTGCCCAGAAGATCTTACGAGCAGGGTATTTTTGGCCTTCTTTATTTAACGACTGCATAATCTCCATTCAAAAATGCCATGCTGGCGAGACCTATAATAACAAGATACGATCACATCCTGCTCCTCTTCACCCTGTGGTTTCTAGTGGTCCCTTTGCGAAATGGGGCATCGATTTCATGACATGTCACCCTCACTTGGTCGGGGGGCATGGATACATTATTGTAGTCGTTGATTACTTTACAAAATGGGCCGAGGCGATGTCGACATTTGACAACACTGGAAAGACCACAGCACTATTCATTTTTAATCACATCCTAGCTCGTTTTGGTGTTCCCCAAGCTATCGTCACTGATCATGGTAGCCACTTTAGAAACTTCATGATGTCCGAACTTACTGAAAAGTTGGGTCTTCGCCATGATAACTCAATGCCCTATTACCCACAAGCCAACAGCTAGGTCGAAGCAATTAACAAAGTTCTCATAACTATGCTCCGATGAATGATAGAGATTCACAAAACAAGTTGGCACACAATGTTGTTTTCGACATTGTGGGCTTACCGGACATCCGTCAAGTCCGCTACTGGGTTTACACCTTTCCGGTTAGTCTATGGTTTGGAAGCCATTCTCTCGATTGAATGCGAGATACCCTCTTTAAAACTAGTTGTTGAACTCCTACCAAAAACTTTTGCTGAGGAAGAACATCTATTGTATCTTATGCGATTAGACAAAACTCAATGCGATGCTACCCTAGTCATAGAAGCTCAGAAAAAACATGTCAAGGCCCAATACGACAAACATGTCAAGCCTCGCATTTTCTCCGAAGGAGATCTCGTTCTCCTCTATGAACAAGATCGAGATATGCTAGGAGCTAGAAAATTCGAAGCTATGTGGCGAGGTCCTTATATTGTTCGACGAGTTTTGGAAAAAGGAGCTTATGAGTTAGTAGATTACGATGATATCCCTTTGAGTGAACCCAGGAATGGGTTGTACTTGAAGAAGTACTATGCATAAAATCATCTGTGCATGAGTACTTTTATTTTTATTGTATCATACTTCTTGTGTGTTACTATAGCTTGCTTTTGTCGTTATCTGGTCTCTGCCCTTATGTGACGTTGTGTTTGATTTCCAGATGTCGGAGTCTTCGCTACCCTATATTGGCTTCGCTGATGGCGCTAGCCGTAGTACTCAGAACCTTGCTTCCACTGCATGGGCAATTTACGCCCCTACAAATGAACTTGTCTCCTTATGAGGTGTGTGTCTTGGCCGTGCGACCAACAATATTGCAGAGTATAGTGTCGTTATCAAATTATTGGTTGTTGCTATCTCGCTTGGAATCCGTCATTTGGTTGTGCGACTCAATTCGCAGCTTGTAGTACTACAGTAAAGTAATGTCTATACTATATGAAGTCCTACTTTGTTACGGGTATATTTGCGAATTCGCCTCTTAGAACGTTATTTTGATTATATTGAATATCAACATATTCCTAGATGTCTAAATACATTAATTGATGCATTGGCAAACTATGTATTGGATAGACATTTGGAGCATTTATAAATCAATCACATCAATTTTCACACAACACAAGATAAACCGGTAGAAGTCGTCTGTATATATAACAATCAAAAGAGTTTTTTACAAAAAGTTATGTCCGAAGACCAAAATGTCAAAATATGAAGCTCATGGCTTCTACAAAGTGACGTCATGGGTGACGTTCATGGTAACACATGACTGCCCGGCAACCCTACGGAGCAATCGACCAATGGACTCTGACACTCCTACTGTGTGACGCTGATAATGTCGTGGAACCTCTCCAAGAGGCATGTCTGGAATATCTGCTGTCAAACCCTCTAAGTTTTGTTCCACTGCTTGATAATCCTCAGCGTCCCATTGTGGCACTGGCGCTACCTCTCCTCACCGCTGAATGGGAGAAGTACCAGGAGGTTGGTAAGGTCCCACATCTGTGTCATCAAAAAATGAATTTTGTATTTAGTCTTTGGATGAACATATAAAAAACATTTGCATATGATAAAATTCACAAAAACATTTAAAAAGAAAAAAAAAATGTTTATTTCTTACCAAGTTCCCCCCACTGAGCATCCTCCGGCAGGACTAAGTCTGGATCTCCTCAGAAATCCAACCCGGTATAAGCATAATTATCGACCATCAACATCTGTGGTCGCAGCCAGTCAAAGAAGGTATCATCATACTTGATAATTGGTCCAGCTACGTGCCGGGCCATGAGCTGACACCATCTCAGCATTCTTGGATCCCTGGGAGCCGGTAAATCCCACTCAACCTGCAGCCTCAGTAATGGAACCCTCTCGGGAAATAAGGACACTAACAAAGACCGATACCCGAGTTGCTTCAGGTTTCCTTGTATGCATTTGGTCAACTGCCTTTTCATGCTACAAAGCACTACATCTGCCCAGTTAAAAACCCGAGGTTCAATACACTCTATGGCATACTGAAAGTAACTCTGGAGCACCATATGAGGAGCGGAGCTCCCGGCCATACGTGCAATGGTGAACAAAATAGTCTGGAGGGTCAAATCCCACACTCCCCAAATAGCTACTTTCCCTTTCTTCCTCTCTGCCTCTGGAACACAGTGTAAGCGGCAGTACTCACTCATGCGCAGCCCACCACCTCTACTACCAGTCAGGCTCACGTGGTACCCACGTCGTGACAGTCCTATCAAGAAGTAAATGTCCTCGATATCCAAGGACAGTGTGTGGACCCCTACATGGAATACCTGCTAATCGGGATCCAACATATGCACAAGGTACTCTAATAACCTGACTTGAGCCCTCATGCCCGGAATACGAAAGTACTTCAAAAGACCACAATTTCTCAAAGCGACAATAGTGGGTGGATGATTTCTGGCAATGGCATTGTCTTCTTCGTGCTCCCTTTCACGCCATTCCAGAACCATTGTGATGGCCAACTACCTGCATAAGAAGCACAAAAAGAAGATTAGTAACTCTATTCATAAATTGGTTCTCTTTCATTGAGCAAAACTTAAAAAAAAATTATGCTTTGCGGTTCTCACAGGTGCCCTTTAGGCACAGTGCAAGAACCTCGCAGGCTACTGTGGGCTCACCTGCGAGAATGACCCATTCTCGCAGGTCCCGTGTAGTTCACCTGCGAGAATGGCTGAGCGCCATAATAACCCCTAAATCAAACTCAAAATGACGGTTTTTACCAATGAAAATGAAAATTTAAACCATGAAAGCGTAGAGGACAAAGTGCCTACCTTACTGTCGCTAATGGTTCGTCGAATGGATGCTCGTAACTCCCGCAATCTGACGCCGAATTTTGAGGGTAAAAGAGGGGTTTTGGGGCTCAAATAGTGGAAAAGTGAAAATGATATGGTAAAAAGAGTTTTACTCCTTTATATTTACTTTTACCATGTTATTGAATTTGTTATAATTATTTATTTATTAAAACTTAAACCCTAATGCCCTTTTGAGTGCAACTTTTGCAGGTGTAATGACTTCGATGTTCATGTACAGGGATGCGGACATAATTTTTCTTCTTCATCGCATGTTTTGTTTGTTTTTTATGGTTTTAGTATAAAACCTCGAGCTTGGTCTTTGTCCGTTCTCACGCTCGAAAATACATGAGAACGTGATCGAGCATACTTTTATCACTTTTTCGGGCTCAACAAGGTTATACGAAAAATGAACCCCCCTGGAGTCCTCTTTAAGCTCTTTTCAGACTCTCTAAACATGAAAAGATAGCCGAGCGACCTTGCTATTTTCACGCTCGATAAAGTATCTGAGGAAAGCATCTGGTGGGCGATAATTTATCTCTTTTTCGGTCTCATCAGACTATTTTACGAAAAAGGAACTGAGAGAGTTCTCTTTTAAGTGTTTTTCCAGACTCTATAATCATGAAAAACCTTCAAGTTTTCTATCTTTGGACTCGTTAAACAAACATCGACAAACCCGTAATGGGACCGAACCACTCATTCTTAGGGTTCGTTAAACATACTCCGAAGAACTTATCCGAAGGATAAGCTTATATCAACAAGCATATGTTACCCTCCTCAAGCTTGCATAAAAATAAAGAGGTACTCGCCAGAAATGGTGGGGGGGAATTTGGGAAAGGGATATGTTTTTATCTTCATATTGATTGGCAGTAAGTGTCGCTCTTGAACATGACACCCCCTATTCATTATTTGAAGTCGGTTTGGGAAATCCATTTGTCTCTCATTCGATTTGCTACAAGGTCATTCCATGTGTCGTCTTTGAGTCAATGCTGCCAAATCATTGGTCGTGTCGTTCATATATTCAAGAGAAGTTCATTTGAAACCTCTATTGAGTCGGCCATCTGCAATTGTCCATTTTCTCTGTGTCGGCCTTCCCTGTGTCCAGTCCAATTTACATCATACTTTGTTTCACTTTCAAAATCTATTACTCATTTCATGTCATTGATGGGGGATACATCAAGGCCCTCCTGTGACGAGTTTTGTTTCGTCGACTTCAGCTCATTATCCGGAATCAAGACTTAGAAATTTTTGGTACCTTGGAACCTGCATGCCTCAATGGCAGGTTTTCTCGCTTTCGATAGCGGGTTTACATCATTGACCCATGATCGAAAGATTCTGTCGAATGTTCGACTTCAACTCGTTCATTCACACTTGATGGATTATACTAGAGTACATTGGGAGTCATTGACATCAATGGTGATTCCCCTCGCACTTGTTAACGGTTTCATCAATGACCGGTAATCAAGTAGTTTCTGCCATGTTCGACTTCAACACATGTAATCGCATGGTTAGATTCGTACTTTTGGGCGACGAGATTGAAGACCCTGGATATAATCTCTTTGTCCAGGTTGCGATGGAGTATGTATAATTTGCGACACATAGATCCACTTTGTATGTCTCGTGGCTATGTCGTCTTAATTTGAATTTTCTCGCATAGATCCACAGTGTATTCCTGGTGGCTATGCTATATTTTGACTTCATGGATCCACAGTGTATGATTGGTGGCCATGACCTATGTCTACAATGCCATCCGTCTATGATCTGAGTATGGGAATGCCTACCTCAGAATGAGTATATTTGATATTCTACAGATGCTTGGTTGTTCACAGGTTTCCGATTAGGTGTGCTCCTGGTTTCCGACACACACATGCAGTTCACAAAGTCTTTCGGCTATCACTGGTTCCGGCCTCATACTTTGGGGGGCATTCTGTTCCCCATGATTTTGGTCAATCTTGATGGTGTATCGATGATGGTGTACTCAGGCTCCTCATAAGAACTTTCTACTGAGAAAAGTGGCATTCATCTCTTCCCAAAAAACTCACTTTTGAAGAGAGTTTGCAGGTTGCTAGTATCCCAGGCTGCGAGAATGACCCATTATCACAGGCTGCTTTAAGCTAGGGTGCGAACTTCTCGCACTGTGCTACATGGCTAGGGTGCGAACCTTCTCTAAAGCTTGGAAAAAGATGAATTATCGATGGTTCTAGAAGGGAATCTTCTAGAAGAATGGGTTGGCATTCGAATGGTTATCCTTGTACTGGATTCCCTGATATTATGGGATCATTCTTATCCAAGTAACCATCTCATTCTCTCCTATATATTGATGGAATTCTCATGGAAAAGGTTAAGCAAGATTCATTGGAGAATTGGTGAAATAATTGTGTGAAGGACTTAGCTTGAACAGGAGCTTGGAGACTCTAGCAAGTCTATCAAGAGGATTTGATCTTCTTCATACAAGGATTGAGCAAGTGTGTTTGTGTTGGAGCCAAGAGCCACCGAAAGGGAGCTTGCGACATCAAGGCAATCAGGTTCTAATCTTCTACTTTCAATTAATATGATACAGTTGCATGTCCCTTTCCCATAAAGTCATTCTCACTTTATTGTGTAATTCCTTGATCATACACATAAGTTGATAGTTGAATATATTTTGCTATCTTCACTTTGGTTGGTTTGTGTTGTCTTGGTCTTGACTTCACGAGAGCATCGGAGCAAAGCGGGAGCAACAGAGACCCTAGGAAGCGATACAAAGGTATGTTACTTGTTCCTTCCTACTAGCTAATTCAATGGTCAAAACTTAGGGAAAGAGTCATGTCTTGTCCTATTTTGTTCTAGATCCAGGTGGATCTAGGGAGATCTGTT
>ML788842.1:880709-910811 GCA_009831015.1 Picea engelmannii
TAGGAAGCGATACAAAGGTATGTTACTTGTTCCTTCCTACTAGCTAATTCAATGGTCAAAACTTAGGGAAAGAGTCATGTCTTGTCCTATTTTGTTCTAGATCCAGGTGGATCTAGGGAGATCTGTTAGTGTCTGCACCTACCAATTAGTTCGATAACAAGAACGACAATGAAAAGATCCAGTTTTAGATGGTGAACTCAAGCTAGACACATTATTATGACTGCTTATCTTTCACCATGGCGACTCCATTATTCAAAATCTGTTGGTGACTCCACTGAAAGAAGAAAAATAAAATGGCTATGGAGGCTATCCTAGCCAGGAGGTTTGCCCCACTAAATTTCTCATCCATAGTTGGTTATCCACATCTCGTGCCTCAAATTGATGAATGGCAAGATCTGCTGCCAAGATTTTGTGAAGGTGAGAATGACGACCCTCTTGAACATGTTATAGGATTTCATGCTTTGATGCAGCAGCTTGACATCCAACATGAAGAAATACGTATGAAGTTGTTTATGTACTTCATTCAAGGAGATGCTCGTATTTGGTATCACTCTCTTGAGCTTTCTAGCATTTCTTCACTTGAAGAGTTTCATGCAGTTTTCAATATTCATTGTCAAAAGTTTTATTCTTCTGAGCTAATTTGTCATAGATGTTGTGAGGAGTATAAAGACTTTGTTCAGGATACAATTGATTCTTATGAAGGCTCTGAGAATGAATAAGATTCCTTGGATGAGGAATCAACTCTTTCTCTTCCATGTTCATCTGCATCAGATGAAACAAGTGTTTATTGTCTCAGTAAGGAAGGAGCAGAAATTAAGTATGTTCTAGAAGTTGATATTCTTTGTAACCCTGTCTCTAAAAAACCTAGATATGAGTAACCTATTTTTTACTCATATGGTGATGGTAAGATATTGCTTCCTGGATTGAATCTTGAAAGACAACTTGTGTTTAATAATGAAGAGCAGTTTTCTCATGTTGGGAAGAAGATACCTCTTGGTATGTCATTCGATACTCCTCCTTTATTTGATCATTATGGAGACAGTGATGAAGATGCTGAGGTGTTTTTTGTCTTAGAAGAAAAAAGCATTAGCGGTCGACCTTCTAATGAAAATGAAAACTTCTGCCAAGAGCAGCATGTTAAGGAGAAACAACCATCCATTTATATACATGAGGAGATTTCTTGCCATCAGTTAGCAGATGCTATCAGAGAGGGAAAAAGAGGAGTGAATCAGCAGCCTGCATCAGCGATTTGTCGCTCACTTGTACTTGCAACAAACATTCAACCATATGTGAACAACTGCAAAGCAGAACAAGTTTCTTTTATCGACCCAGTAGGTTTTATCACCTATTTTATGACCCTGTAGGGGAGTGCATGGAGTTGCATTTCCTCCATGTATTGAAGCCTTCAAGCTTTATCTTACCTTCATCATTAGGAAGTAATCTAAAGAATTTAATTAATTTGTTGTCACAGATTTATTGTCCCTTGTTGATTAGTGATAGAGTAAATAAATTTCCAGTTAGGAAGTTACTTGAATGGCTCTGGTGGAAGTTTTTTTTCACCTAGCGCATTGTAAAAATCAGTTAGTTTAGGATTGTACATAAATAAGCTCCTTCTGGAGCATGTGTGTTTATTTTCTTTTTAAGTTGAGTAGTGTACATGTTATCTTGTTGTCTTCAACAAAATATATTTGAGCTCGACTCCACAACCCAACAGCTAAGGCACTAGAACTGCTTGTTCTTGGTAGCTCATAGGGAGAATTCCATCCCCTGTGGAGCCAAATGTTATCACATATAGTTGTCAAGGGCAACAGGTCGTCCAAGTCTGTGGTCTGCATAGGAAGCGTCCAAACACAACATTCAGAGTAGTCTATTTTGGGCTGAAATACAAGCAGTGGTCAAGTTCATTTTTCAACGGCGAAGATCCCAGGAGAAGTTCAAATTAGTGGCCCTCAGGCATTCAGAATTATAAATTTGCGCGAGGTTTAGTGCCAGACAGAAGCCCCAAAATTAAAATTCAAGCATCGTGTGTCCTTCTCCAGCGGACAAGCATGATTAACTTAGGAGTTCGGGTTTCATGAGTTTTGGCACTTCTCCTCTTGATTTTCTCCAAAGTGCTTTTCCCGGAGTGCATGGATCTTTGTTGCGTGACCTCCCAGATCTAGTGACTCGGATCTGCTTCGGACTCCAAAGCTTTGGTGTTCTCGTTCCCTCCTTTTTTGCAAATTCCTGAAGTGTTTCTACTGCAGAGTTTCAGTTATTTCGCCACCTGTCCATCTGGCGCTGACACGTGGCACTCAGTCCATGTACCTTTGGGCATATCATCCGCTTGTTTCCAAGTGACGCATGTCATCCTCCTTTCCGCGACACATCAACACAGTGACGTCAGGTCACCACGTCAACTTTGGGAAGTCGTTCTCTAGAAAATAGAAAATATTCTTGTTCGGCATCAAATCTCCCAAGCACCAAATTGGCGCCTCCTCCAAGCATAATTAAAGAGTTTCTAAATTTAGCGGGCAAGTAAAGCTTTAGCGGTGGCGCTAAAATAATGGGATTGCCCAAATCTCAGATCGTGACCAGACAAATGGTCGCACTCCATTTCGAAGCCGCAACGTGCTCGGACGTTAAAATCTTTGAGCGGGACGAAATATAAACCACAGTTTTTGGGGAGAGCGACGTGGCGGAAGGTGGTGCATTTCGGGCTCAAAAGAAGTATGGTTCCAAACTGCTTTCGAAATCTATGAATTCGCGTGCTCATTTACTGTCATACCTAATCGTAGCAAGTGGTCGCCCCCTAGTTATCAGGCCTTGTCTCGATCCCGAGGAGATATCAGTTAATGGACACAGGGACTGGTGGTTGAAACATCAACTCCCTCTGTAAATAAAAGCATGGAGGGTCTAGTCATAGAGACAGAAAGATGGCAGCTCAAGGTACCATAGAGGGAAGTTGCTCCTATAGACCCATGATGACCCGAGTTGCCTTCTGACAGAAGAAAGACACACGTGAAGAACCCTAGGATAGGAGCGCCAACTCACACTCCTAAGATGTTGAATATTGTTTTGATTATAAAATGCATCATATGAAAGAGAGAAGGGGGTTCAGAGGCTTGGGAGCCGAGAGAGTTTTAGGAGCATGGCTTTGTATTTTTCAGTTTGTAAGCCTGAGGGCTTGGATTGTAAATGTCATGTTATTGAAGATTCCTTTGAGTTGTTTTTATCAGACCGTCTTCTTAGTTTACATATTGTTCTATTTTTCTTGTCTGGATGTAATCTCCCTGATTTATGGATTCTTGAGGCGGTGGAGGCTCTGTTTTCATCTTGCCCATCTTTCATGGTTTATCATCACCACATAAATCCTTTGTCTCATAGGCAGTTTAAATGCCTTCATTATTCACGATACTTATGACTCCATAGCCCAACGGTCCCAGCTGATCTGCAGCGACCTCTGTTATCTTTTCTTTTCTTTGTAATCTTGTCCTGATCCACCTACTCAAACCATTTTAATCCATTTTACTTGTTTTTGATTGGTACTGGGCTTATCCTCTTGCAGTCGGAGGGTGATTCTCAGTGCTCACACACGTGGAATGTTTTTTCCCAATCTGGGAATACTAGTATTGGTGCGATTACCATCTTCTTTTTTAGGGTGTCCAGTTGTAACACCCTGTTTCCCCCAGTCTGTAAAAATAACTATATTGGCCAACAACTATGGCAAACTCAAAGACACAAATGTTTGATTTGACAGAACTTTTTTATAAAAGGTCGATGAATGTAAATTATGTTATGAATATGTGTTGCATGGCTGTTGAGAGGGGGATGTGCTAAAAGAGACCACGATGGCTAATGAGAGGTGGTGGAAGAGACCTGAAATGGTTGCGTTAACTTCCACCGAGCCAGTACCGTACTGGTTTTACTTGCTCAAAGACCAAAGCAACTCTCTGACCCCGGAATGGATTTCCCATCAGATTGGTAGGTGGGGAGGCTCCTCAAGAGTTAACGAGGGGATGGGGGTGAACCGCCCATCCGTAACAACTCCCAGACCTAACTGCGGATGTGGAAATTCGTGCCACACGCAATATTGCAAAGAAAAGGCAAGAGAGGAAGTGTGGTAAGGGGGGGAGAGAAGAGAGGAGAATGCGCGCGACAGGGATCGCGGGGAAGAAATGGAGAAACTCTGGAAACACAGGGAGTTCTGAACAAAGGAGAAGGAGAGTAACCTTCGTCCTTGAATTTTGTTGAGCCGGAAGTAGAAAATTGAACCTCAAGCATCATGGCATAGCTCGGGGGTGGCTAGTGGTAAATCCGTTTAGAGTCACTGAGCCTATGGTTGGGTGGAAACAAGCACCCCTCTCAGCAGTCGCGTCACACCTGGTGTTTTCTGATAAGTGTTTATATCTTGTATCTTGAATTGAATATCCTGGAACGCATGCTCATGTTTGTACACTCGTAAATGGTTTCTGTATAGAAGTGTTTGCCTGGTGTTTTGATCGGAAATAGTGGATGCATGCTTATACTTATATGACCATAATCAGTTTATATATAGAATGAACAGGTTCAGATATGAGTCTGTTCCCTAGAGATTTGTCCCATTTACTTGACTCACACTATGCCTTGGTTTGATTTTTCCCTAAGGCACCTCCTTCCAGGAAGTTCCCTCGCATTCCAGAGACAGAGTGAGTTCTTTGAAAAGACTATCGTTTTAGTAAACCCACGAGTTTACTTCACCCCTGTTATAGAAGTTCATAGCTCGGTGATCTAGGAAGGATTTTTAGTCTGGTCACCAAGCCTAGGGATAATTAGCCAAGAACCCACTGAAGGATCATGTGATCTGAGTCTGGAAACCTTGTACAAGAGAGAGTGGTTCTCTCAGGTTTTGGTGTTTCATCATTTCGGCACCCGGGAAACCCAAGGGCAAGTTCCCTTGTATTCGCCAGTCGTGAAATCTCGATATGCGAAACCCCGAAATGGTTTAACGTGAATAGGTTTTTGTGTTTCAGTGTTTCGGCACTCAGGAAACCCAAGGGCAAGTTCCCTTGTATTTTCCAGTCGCGAAATCCTGATATGTGAAACCCATAAATGGTTTAGCGTGAATAGATTTTGGTGTTTCAGTGTTTCGGCACGCAGGAAACCCAAGGGCAAGTTCCCTTGTATTCGCCAGTCACGAAATCCCGATATGCGAAACCCCGAAATGGTTTAACGTGAATAGGTTTTGGTGTTTCGGCGTTTTGGCACCCAGGAAACCCAAGGGAAAGTTCCCTTGTATTCGCCAGTCGTGAAATCCCGATATGCGAAACCCCGAAATGGTTTAACATGAATAGGTTTTGGTGTTTCGACGTTTTGGCACCCTGGAAACCCAAGGGCAAGTTCCCTTGTATTCGCCAGTCGCGAAATCCCGATATGCGAAACCCATAAATGGTTTAACATGAATAGGTTTTGGTGTTTCGGTGTTTCGGCACCCGGGAAACCCAAGGGCAAGTTCCCTTATATTCGCCAGTCGCGAAATCCTGATATGTGAAACCCCGAAATGGTTTAGCGTGAATAGGTTTTGGTGTTTCAGTGTTTCAGCACCCGGGAAACCCAAGGGCAAGTTCCCTTGTATTCACCAATCACGAAATCCCAATATGCGAAACCCTGAAATGGTTTAACATGAATAGGTTTTGGTGTTTCAGCGTTTCGGCACCTGGGAAACCCAAGGGCAAGTTCCCTTGTATTCACCAGTCGCGAAATCCCAATATGCGAAACCCCGAAATGGTTTAGTGTGAATAGGTTTTGGTGTTTTGGCGTTTCGGCACCAGCGAAACTCAAGGGTAAGACCCGTCTTCACTAGTCGCAAAATCCTAGTACACGAAACCCCGATGCGTTCTGTGAATGAACCCTAGGTCACCGGACAGGGTCTTGTGGTAGGGAGGATGAGTCCTAAAAGAATCTGGACCGCCCATTTGTAGGGACGTGTGGCAAAGATCTAAGGCCACCGAGGTTCTAGACATGAAAGGAATAGGAGTGAAGACCTCGCCAAAAATCCCAAAAGGTAGAGTGTCGGGATTTAATCCGGGCCGTTGATCAAGTCGACGATCTGGACCATAGATCCGGATGATACAGGGCTTTCGGGTTCCGAGGATTTTAAAGGGAAAGGAGGAACGCTTGCATCGCGATTTCCTGAATTGCGAAACCCCAAAAGCATTTAGAGGAACAACGCCAGGTCATAGGACCGGTCGTATGAAAAGCGACCCAAGGCAGGAGCTAAGGATCTGTTAGACCCTTTAGGGTTTCAGCATTTCGAAAGACAGAGAACAGGGGAACGCTTGCATCGCGATTCCCCGAATCGCGAAAGCCAGAAGGGCCTTTTTGGTAAGGCCTGTGGTCATAGCCAACGATCACATGGGGGAGCATAAGGGAAGGGAGGATCTGTGCTAGGCCCCATAGAAATTCGGGGACCCTTTCCCTCAAGAAAAAGGAGAAAAAAGGAGAAAAATCTTAGTTGTTGTAGTGGGTGCGTGACAAATTGGTATCAGAGCATGGTTGCAACACTTGGCCTGCTTGGGCTCATGGACGAGTTGCACAGAAACTACATCTGAAGTACCCTTAAAAAGGAGTAACTCTCTATCCTAACCCCCCTTATCAAAAGCTGAAGTTAAGAATGAAAATTCCTATTGTGTGTATGCATTTGAAAAATATGAATTATGCGTTGATTGTGAATGAATATAATGTTGACTAACAAAAAGTGTTTTTCTAGCACAACAAGCGGACGATCAACCGTGGGAAACTGCAAATGCATAGAATGGTGATGCACCACGAAGTGGGAGATGGCTCCCACAATAGAGACGAAGATTCTGACGAAAGGAGAGCGGTAGAGACCCCTCCAGATCTAGCTGAGACTGTGAGAAGCCTCATGGTCGAACTACAGAGCTGCAAAGCCGACAACGAGAGGTTGATAAAAGAGCAAGAGAAGCAAATGGAAATTAATGCAGTCTTGCTATAGAGCTTATCTGACATACAAAGACAATTGCAGCATGGACCTGACAACAGTCACGCGGACCAACGACAGACAAAGAGAAGTCAAAGCCAACTTGGGATACGGAAACATGGTCCTTTAAGTGGCCACACTGGGAGGAGCACCTCGAGAAAGGTTCACCCTAGAAATAAGGGACAAGCGTCAGATGATTCCTCTGGAAAGGAAACTAGCGACTCAGAGGGATCTTCTAGTAGCAGAACTAGTTCTTATTCCCGAAGAAAACAGAAGAAGCGAAATCATTCCAAAAATCATAATCTCAAAGAATTCAAGAAGGCCAAACCACCCTCTTTCGACGGTGAAATAAAGAAGGTAGAGGAAGCGGAGGCCTAGCTGCTTGGACTAAAGAAGTATTTCAGAGTCCATGACTTCTCAAAAAATTTGAAGGCCCGAGTAGCCACTTTCAACCTGAATGGGAAGGCTTCCATTTGGTGGGAAGACCTTAAGAACGTAAAAGGGATTCACGAAGAAGACCTATCTTGGGAATGGTTTGAAAAATACTTCGGGAAGAAGTATCTGTCGGAAAAATATTTCGACGAAAAGACTAAAGAATTCTATGAACTCAAGCTAGGGCATCGCACCATAGAGGAATATGTCAGCAGATTCCTCGAATTGCTGAGGTACGTACCCTATATAAAAGCATAAAAGGCAAAGGTGCAATGATTCATTAGTGGATCTACCCCAGGAAAGATTGATAACCCAAAGAAAGAACCCTTGAAATGTTGGGGTTGTGGAGAAGAACATCTACTGAGGGACTGCCCGCACCGACAACAGAACAGTCGAAGAATTTACAACGTTCAAGAAGCTACCACCGTCAATGACGTGGCCAGGAGCATGCCGCAAATTTATGCAGCCTTGGATAATAAACAAGCTGACCACCAAGCTTCAGTGGTGGAGATGGAAGGTATGATCACCAACCATCTAGTGTCTATTCTAATTGACCCTGGTTCAAATTTGAGTTATATAGCTCCTAAGGCTATTGATAAGTGTAAATTACAACCACATAAGCACACCAAGCGATGGTTGGTACAGTTAGCCACTGGCACCAAAAGAAAGGTAGTGGAGGTCATACCAGCCTGCCAATTCACTATGGGTGAATTCCCCACCCAAGCAACCCTTAACGTATTACCCCTAGGATCGTATGACCTGTTGATTGGTATGGACCAGCTAGCCACATATAAAGCCAGACTGGACTGTTACCATAAAACCTTAGAATGTGTAAGTGAAGAAAGAAGAAGGATAAACCTTCAAGGGATCCAAAAACCTGTCTCGGTGAGACAAATATCATCCCTTCAAATGAGAAAGTATTGCAGAAAGGGACGTCCACTATATGTGATACAGGTGTTGGAATCAGTTGAAGATGACAAACCAAGCCTCGAAGACCACCACACACTGAGAGAATATATAGATGTATTTCCAGAAGAGGTATCGGGTTTACCTCCAAGAAGGGACATTGACTTCTCGATAGAACTTTCACCGGGAGCAGCGCCAGTGTCTAGGACACCCTACAGGATGAGCACACCTGAGCTAGTTGAGCTTAAATTACAACTAAAAGAAATGATGGACAGAGGCTATATTCGACCCAGCGTGTCTCCATGGGGAGCACCAGTCCTGTTTGTGAAAAAGAAAGACGGTACCCTCCGACTGTGCATAGATTATAGACAACTGAATAAGGTAACCATAAAGAACAAGTACCCCTTACCTAGGATCAATGACGTGTTCGATCAATTGGGAGGTGCTTCCATCTTCTCAAAGATTGACTTGAGATTTGGATACCATCTAGTCCGAATCAAGGGTGAAGACATCCACAAAACTGCCTTCAGGACGAGATATGGTCACTATGAGTTTGTGGTAGTACCATTTGGATTGACCAATGCCCCTGCCACTTTTATGTGCTTGATGAACAATGTGCTCAGCAAATTCCTAGACAAATTTGTACTGGTTTTTATTGACGACATATTAATTTACTCCAACAATAGAGAGGAACATGAGGAACATCTTAGACTTGTGCTTCAAGTGCTAAGAGAACATCAGCTCTATGCCAAATTTAGCAAGTGCAACTTTTTCCAGAAGCAAATACATTACTTGGCCCATGTCATATCTGAAGAGGGAGTAGCAGTAGATCCTAACAAGATCAGGTCTATCATGGAATGGCCTACCCCAAAGGACGTTTCGGATATCAGATCCTTTATGGGCTTAGCAGGATACTATAGGAGATTTATAAAAGGATTCTCCAAGATTGGTTGTCCAATCACTGCCCTCCAGAAGAAGGGAACTAAATTCACATGGACACAAGAATGTGAAGAAAGATTTCAATCCCTGAAACACCTTCTGACCCATGCACCCGTGCTGAAGATCGTTGATCCCGAAAACGACTTCCTCGTGTGCACAGATGCCTGTAAGGAAGGGCTCAAAGGAGTCCTTATGCAAGGAGGAAGTGTAGTCTGCTATGAATCCCGAAAATTGAATGAGCACAAAGTCAACTATGTGACCCATGATCTAGAGCTAACCACCATGGTGCACACCTTAAAAATGTGGAGACATTACCCCCTGGGAAGGAAATTTGTACTTATGACAGACCACTGTGGATTGCGATATCTGTTTGACCAACCAAAGCTCAATGCCAGACAAGCTAGGTGGATGGCCCTCCTTAGTGAGTTTGATTTTGAAATCAAACATGTTAAAGGAAAGGAAAATAAGGCTGTTGATGCCCTTAGCGGAAGTATGAAAACAATTCACCTGGCAATGGTGAGCACCTGCGAGACGAATGTCAAAGAAAGAGTCAGGAATGCACAAGAAACAGACACATTCTTCTAGACCGTGACCTCGTACTTGGAGCAAGAACCCACAGGAATAAAGTATGAAAGCTACCAGATGATAGATGGAGGTCTGGTAACTTACAGAAATAGATTGTATATTCCAGATTGTGACGACTTGAAGAGGTTCATAATGGATGAACTACATAAAAGACCATATACTTGTCACCCGGGATATCAAAAGATGATCACAACCACTAGGAAACAATTCTATTGGCATGGGTTAAAGAAAGACATAGCTAACTATTTAGCTAAGTGCCTAGAATGCCAATAGGTTAAAGCATAACATCGACACCCAGCAAGATTTTTACAACCTCTACCAATCCCGGAATGGAAGTCGGAAACCATTTCCATGGACTTCATCACCGGATTACCAACATCGACCAAACAGAATGACGCCATCATGGTAGTGGTGTATAAATTGAGCAAGTTCGCCCATTTTATCCTCGTCAAATCGACTTGCAAGGCAATAGATATCACCATCATATTCATGAAGGAGATATTCAAACTACATGGTATGCCTAAAGAGATCGTGTCTAACAGAGACACGAAGTTTACTTCCAACTTTTGGAAATCCTTGATGGTTGGTCTGGAGACCAAATTACTGTTTAGCACAACCTATCATCCTCAAACCAATGGACAGACAGAAAGAGTGAACCAAATAATTGAAGACATGCTAAGAATGCATGTAATGCATCAACCCAAGAAGTGGGAAGATTACCTGCCACTGGTGGAATTCGTCTACAACAATGTCTACCAAGAATCCCTGAAGACAAGTCCTTTCAAAGTCCTCTATGGTAGACTGTGCAACACTCCAATTAGTTGGAGTAATCCCATAAAAAAAATTACTATTGGACCCGACATGCTGAAAGAAATGGAACAACAAGTGATTCAGATAAAACAGAATCTGAATGTCGCTCAGAACAGACAGAAAAGTTATGCCGACCGAAAGAGAACTCCAAGAGAATTCAGGACAAGAGACCACGTATATCTCAGAGTTAGGCCCAGGAAGAGTTTCCTGAGGATGGGAGCTTGTGCCAAGTTGGCACCTTGGTATTGCAGACCCTTTAAAGTTCTAGATAGAGTGGGACCTATAGCCTATAGGATAGCACTTCCTCCAACAGTAAAAGCACATAATGTTTTCCATGTTTCATTATTGAAGAAATATGTACATGATTTTAATCATATAATTGACTGGTTTGTGATCCAGGTGGAACCGGAGGGAGAATTCCTGCCAGAACCTCAATGCATACTGGACAGAAAGGAAACCCCACTCATGAACTAAACCATTGCACATGTCAAGGTGCAGTGGAAACATTTTGGCCCAGATGAGGCTACCTGGGAAATGGAAGATGCCATGAAACAGGCATATCCGATTTTGTTTACTTCTGTACATACACGTCATATTGATAAATAGAACATCGAGGATGATGTTCCTTTAAGGGGGAGGGAATTGTAACACCCTGTTTCCCCCAGTCTGTAAAAATAACTATATTGGCCAAGAACTATGGAAAACTCAAAGACACAAATGTTTTATTTGACGGACCTTTTTATAAAAGGTTAATGAATGTAAATTATGTTATCAATATGTGTTGCATAGCTGCTGAGAGGGGGATGTGCTAAAAGAGACCACGATGGCTAATGAGAGGTGGTAGAAGGGACCTGGAATGGTTGTGTTAACTTCCACCGAGCCAGTACCGTACTAGTTTTACTTGCTCAAAGACCAAAGCAACTCTCTGACCCCGGAATGGATTTCTCGTTAGATTGGTAGGTGGGGAGGCTCCTCAAGAGTTAATGAGGGGATGGGGGTGAACCGCCCATTCGTAACAGCTCCTAGACCTAACCGGGGATGGGGAAATTCGCGCCACACACAATCTTGCAGAGAAAAGGCGAGAGAGGAAGTATGGTAAGGGAGGGAGAGAAGAGAGGAGAACGCACACGACAGGGATCGCGGGGAAGAACTGGAGAAACTCCGGAAACACAAGGAATTCTGAACAGAGGAGAAGGAGAGTAACCTTCATCCTTGACTTTCGTTGAGCTGGAAGTAGAAAATTGAACCTCAAGCATCGTGGTCTAGCTCAGGGGTGGCTAGTGGTAAATCTGTTTGGAGTCACTGAGCCTACGATTGGGTGGAAATGAGCACCCCTCTCAGCAGTCGTGTCACACCTGGTGTTTTCTGATAAGTGTTTAGATCTTGTATTTTGAATTGAATATCCTGGAACGTATGCTCATGTTTGTACACTCATAAATGGTTTCTGTATAGAAGTGTTTGCCTGGTGTTTTGATCGGAAATAGTGGATGTATGCTTATACTTATATGACCATAATCGGTTTATATATAGAATGAACAGGTTCATATTATGAGTCTGTTCCCTAGAGATTTGTCCCATTTACTTGACTCATGCTATTCCCTGGTTTGATTTCCCCAAAGGAACCTCCTTCCGGGAAGTTCCCTCGCATTCCAGAGCCGGAGTGAGTTCCTTGAAAAGACTATTGTTTTAGTAAACCCACGAGTTTACTTCACCCCTGTCACAGAAGTTCATAACTCGGTGATTTAGGAAGGATTTTCAGTCTGGTCACCAAGCCTAGGGATAATTACCCAAGAACCCGCTGAAGGATCTTATGATCTAAGTCTGGAAACCTTGTACAAGAGAGAGCGGTTCTCTCAGGTTTTGGTGTTTAGGCATTTCGGCACCCGAGAAACCCAAGGGCAAGTTCCCTTATATTCGCCAGTCGTGAAATCCCGATATGCGAAACCCCGAAATGGCTTAACATGAACAGGTTTTGGTGTTTCGGCGTTTCGGCACTCGGGAAACCCAAGGGCAAGTTCCCTTGTATTCGCCAGTCACGAAATCCCGATATGTGAAACCTCGAAATGGTTTAGCGTGAATAGGTTTTGGTGTTTTGGCGTTTCAGCACCCGGGAAACCCGAGGGCAAGTTCCCTTGTATTCGCTAGTCGCGAAATCCCGATATGTGAAACCCCGAAATGGTTTAACGTGAATAGGTTTTGGTGTTTCGACGTTTCGACACCCGGGAAACACAAGGGAAAGTTCCCTTGTATTTGCTAGTCGCAAAATCCCGATATGCGAAACCTCCAAATGGTTTAACGTGAATAGGTTTTGGTGTTTCGACGTTTTGGCACCCGGGAAACCCAAGGGCAAGTTCCCTTGTATTCGCCAGGCGCGAAATCCCGATATGCGAAACCACGAAATGGTTTAACGTGAATAGGTTTTGGTGTTTCGGCGTTTCAGCACCCGGGAAACCCAAGGGCAAGTTCCCTTGTATTCGCCAGTCGCGAAATCCCGATATGTGAAACCCCGAAATGGTTTAGTGTGAATAGGTTTTGGCGTTTCGGCGTTTCGGCACCTGGGAAACCCAAGGGCAAGTTTCCTTGTATTCGCCAGTCATGAAATATCGATATGTGAAACCCCAAAATGGTTTGACGTGAATAGGTTTTGGTGTTTCGGCGTTTTGGCACCTGAGAAACCCAAGGGCAAGTTCCCCTGTATTTGCCAGTCGCGAAATCCCGATATGCGAAACCCCGAAATGGTTTAGCGTGAAGAGGTTTTGGTGTTTCGACGTTTCGGCACACGGGAAACACAAGGGCAAGACCCCTCGTCTTCGCCAGTCGTGAAATCCCGGTACGCAAAACCCTGATGCGCTCTGTGAATGAGCCCTAGGTCACCGGACAGGGTCTTGTGGTAGGGAGGAGGAGTCCCGAAAGAATCTAGACCGCCCATTTGTAGGGACGCGTGGCGAAGATCTAAGGCCACTGGGGTTCTAGACATCAGTGGAATAGGAGTGAAGACCTCGCAAAAATCCCGAAAGGTAGAGTGTCGGGATTTAATCTGGGCCATTGATCAAGTCGACGATCTAGACCATAGATCCAGATGATATCGGGCTTTCGGGTTCCGAGGATTTTAAAGGGAAAGGAGGAACGATCGCGTTGCGATTTCCCGAATCACGAAACCTCGAAAGCATTTAGAGGAACAGCGCCAAGTCATAGGACTGGTCGTAAGCGAAGGATCTGTTAGACCCTTTCAGGGTTCGGCATTTCGAAAGACAGAGAATAGGGGAACGCTTGGATCGCGATTTCCCGAATCGCGAAAGCCAGAAGCGCCTTTTTGGTAAGGCCTGTGGTCATAGCCAACGATCACATGGGGGAGCATAAGGGAAGGGAGGGTCTGCACTAGGTCCCATAGAAATTTGGGGATTCTGTCCCTCGAGAAAAAGGAGAAAAAAGGCTAAAAATATTAGTTGTCGTAGTGGGTGTGTAACACCAGTCCTCGCTGACAGTCCTCATTCCAATGAAACTTGTTGTATTTTCTTGACAATTTCTCCATTGGCACAGTGATCGGCACATACCCTTTTATAAATTTTTTGTAGTATCATGTGTGTCCTAATGTTGCTCTTAACTGACGTACTGATTTTGGTGGTGGTAGATTAACAATTACTGCAATCTTGGCATGATATACTAGCAAGCCTTTTTTGCATACTATATGGCCCAATAGTATCCCAAAGGGTGTTCCGAAGATGCACTTCTTGATGTTTAACAATATCTGACACTGCTTGCATCTTTCTAACATTAGCCTCAACACCCCTACATGGTCTTTCAACGGACTATAGACTGTCCAATCATCCAGATATACCTCTAGAAACTGGTGGATGAATTCTTTGAATGCAGCTATGACTACTTTGGAAAATATTGTTGGTGCATTCTTCAGTCCAAACGGCATGAATGTGTACTGGTAGGATTCCCATTTTGTGGGAAAAGTGGGCTTGTACCTGTCTTATGGAGTTATCTTGATCTAATGGTAGCCTGAGAATCTGTTAGTAAAAGAATAAGATTCTTGCCCTCCTACGTTCTCCAACACCTCATCTGTGAAAGGAGTAGGGAACGGGTCATGTAGGCATGCATCATTCAGCTTCCTCAAGTCGACACATATCCTTATCCCTCCCTGTTATTTCTCCATAACTACCATAGGGCTTACCTATTCAGATTCCTCTACAGGTTCTATGATTCCAGCCTCCAACATCCTATCAATTTCGGCTTTGACTTTTTTCTTATATATAGGGTTTAGTCTGTATGGTATCTGTTTGATCGGTCTTGCCTCAGCTCTAAGTGGTATCTTCATTTCACCTAGCTCTCCTGCTATACCTTTCATTTATGTGAACGTTGTTGGGAATAGGTCGTTGTACTCGCGTAGTAACTCTGTTATGCTTTCCATTGTTTGCTCATCCCAGTAATCTCCAATGCTGGCCATTTTGGGATTCTCAATTGTCCCAATCTTGACTTTATTCACCTTAATCGACACAACAAATACTTCTGATCCCAGAGGTGGACCTTCCACTTCTCTTTCACCTTCAACTTCTGCAATCTGAATGTTTCGTGGGTCATCTTCATCCGGTGCTTCTTCCTGCACATGGTAGCATGACAATAGTTCTTTTACAGTAGTTCTTTTATCCATTCCTGCAACACATGCAAAAAATCACAGAAAAATACTTCGTGCAAGTCGTTGAATACGTACTTGTCCAGGTATTTACGCGGTGTCAACTTTGGGTTTATGTTATCTTTCTACGCAAACTCCAACTCCTTTGTTTTAAGCCATCTCTCTATCTCATCCTTCGTTGGATTTGATGATCTCAACAGCCCCTTTTAGATTCTCATTCGCTCACTGTCTTGTCGTCCGGTTTTTCATTCTTTTAACGTGTCTTCCACAAATTTCATATACTCAATCCCATTCTTTTCCAAACAACTGACAACGGAACCATTTGTTGGTCTTTGTCTTTTCTATTTAGGATTATTGGTTATTCTAAACCTACCTTGCTATCATAGATTGACCCTGGTTCATATTTAAAAATCTCCCAACAAAATCCCTCTAAAACTATCGGTGCCTCTGGTAGACCAGAAGGCAACACATCACACAGGGTGTACTGCGCAGTCTCACCTGAGATAGCTCTATGGGTGGCTGCAATACTCAGGTGTTTGCAACCTGGGAATGAGTGTAGATATGCGGTTGTAACTTGTAATATTTATTTATTCAGTATAACATATGATTATAGCATTCATTCTATTGATGCATGTGAAATACCATATTTAACTAGTTAAGTCATTCATCTAACATTCACCATTTAACAACAATAAAGATGCATACACTCATTCACATAACACAGGTGTTATCGTGGTTCACCCCCTCCTGGGCTAAATCCACAAATATTTGGCTCTCAAGCTATTTATTATGGTTCAGTAATATGTCACGTTGCGCATGTTTAGAATCTTAGATCTTATTCTCTCCAATAGGCTCCTCGATCCCTGTGAGGCTGACTAGATCACACCATGCTCCTTAGCTCGCGATCTAACCCTCAGGATCGAGTCGCTCACTACTTCCCTAGCTCACCAACTTATTGACTCGTACAGTTCTTACAACTTTTCTCTAGGTCTAAGCAAGTAGGTTCTACAAACCTTTCCCCTTCAGATGGGTCCAATGGTGCAATGACTCTGTATTCTCCTGACTCAAATGTCATCTTCCTCGTATTTAAGTTGATTATGGCATGATTGTCGAATGCCCAATCCAAGCCAAGAAATTTCGGATAAGGTTTGGTGCCATCCACTATCTCTATTACTTCAAAATCGGCTTTAGTACGTACTCCATCCAGATCTACTGTCACTCCTTTTAGTCTTCCAATTGGTAGAACTCTGTGTTGATTTGCTAGTTTCAGCAGAACAGGTGAATATCCTAATGTGGGTTCTCCCATACATTTCCATGTCTTCTTGGGTAGAACATTCACTTCGGATCCTAAATCCAGTATAATATCTCCCATGTTGAAATATCCAATATTGGCGTTCAATCTGAATTCTCTGTTTGTTCTCCTCCTTATATGCAGATGATTAATTGTTTTTTGTTCTAGCTTTCCTTTTGCCTCTATGCTACATCTTTCTAGCATATTTTGGAATACTTTAACATATGATGGATCATTTAGTAGTTTAACACAGGATTGCAAAAAACCCTTAATCATACTTACTTGTCCTAGGGGTTGTACTTTTTTGGTGTGATCCAACGATGGAGGCATCTCGTACGTTGGTACTTCCTTATTATGCTGCACAGTTGATGTCAATGTAATATCTGCCTTCAGGAATTCTTGTCTGGCCTACTTGAATATCTTCTTTTCGTTATGCGCATCAAACTGTTTCTTCAGTTCAACATTCTTCTTCACCCATTTGTGTTGTGTTATCTCTTGTCTTACTGCGTCGTTTCTTGTCTTAGCTCCTCCCCACGTAACTATGTTGATTTTAATTCCTTCATCCTTTGCTTCTGCTGAAATCCATTGAACATTCTGATTGTTATGATTTCTCTTTTCCTGGATCTTCCCTAATAGTGTAGGACATTCTTCCGTGTCATGATCTGATGCGCGACAATACATACACGTCACAGGTGGAAGTGGACATTCTCTTGCATAGTGTCCTGGTTGTTGACAGTTGTGGCATACCACTGGTCCTCTTCCTCTTCCAAAGCCTCCTCTTGCTCTTCCTCCACCTCTGTAACCAACTCGATCCCCTCATGGTGCATTGTACTAAGGTGCCTGATTATACTGCATGAGATTATAGTGTAGCTATGTGGTATTGTACTGCGATTGCGCAGTGTTATATTGTTGTTGTGCAGTGTTATATTGTTGATGCGCGGTATTATATTGTTGTTGCGCAGTGTTATACGGGGCCGGTACTTGGTTAAACTGTGGTGTGGCTTGCCCGATCATCATTTATGCCTGCACCCTGTAAGCATATGATGTTCTTTCCCTCATGAGATCTATGGTTTTGCAATCTTTGTCATCATGGCCTACTGACTTGCAAAAATTGCAATATGAGCTCTTAGGAACTGTCTGGTACTTTTGCATCATTGGGCAGTGATATGGATCATGCCCCTGTTTCTTACAGATCTCACACCATAGTCCTCATGTTGGCAATGGGTTTAGCATTCATGTTGCCATGTGTTGCATGAATGTTGGACATTCATTCTTATGGTGTCCTTATGTCCTACATGTGGTACACCAAATGACTTCTCTTTTGTCCTTACCTTTGTTCTGGTTTAGCTGGAATGTTAAGTTCTTCATGTCCTCTTTCAGCTCCTCTATGGTTGGATTTGTCTTCTGATATTGGTTCTCTTCTAGTTGTAGGGTTGCCTGTAGAGCCCATGCATGTGTCTGAAACTTCTATTGTTGCAAAGGGTATTTCAAGTGTCGTAGCAGTGAATTGACGAACAAATGCCTATGTTGCATATCTATCATGACATACTTTAGCTTTCCCTTCAATCATTTGAATCTCTGGTAAATCTCCCATACAGATTCTCCTGGTTTTTGTCTAATCTCTATCATCTCATTCATGTATTGATCCTCTGAACTAGACTTATGGAATTCATTTATCAACATCTTTTTGATATCTCCAATCATTTTGGTTGTCCTTGGCAAACTGTTTGCAGCTAAACTTGTGTACCAATCCAGTGCGTGATCTCTTAGCGTGATAGCTAACTACGCAAGTTTAGTGTCCTCGTCTGTGATCTATTTCTCTTCCCAGATCTTTTCACAAATGAACAAGTGCTTCTTAGGGTCCTCTGACGCCTCTCCCTTGAATTCTGGTAACCTGATGGTGGGATCATGTCCTGCCATCCTGAATGTTGAACTACTACCTCCGCGCAGTGTAGATACTTGACTAATGCTTCCTGAATTGGCTCCCCCAGTTGTTGTACCTTATGTAGATGTACTTCTTATTGTCTTCCTTCTCCCGAAATTCGGTTGTCTAAATGGTGGTGTTCTTCTTGGTGTATTAGTCGCACATGGGTTTATGGGTTCCACACTGACACTGATATGGATAAGAGTGTTTCCTTCTATTCCCACTCTTGGACCTCTCATCTTCCTCTCATATGTCACGTGCAGGATTTTCTCAATCTACTCCACAGCTCGGAAATCCTCTACCTCTTCTTCATCACTTTCCGAGCCTTCTCTCGCGGCTACGACTCTCTTCTTGGTGTTCACTTTATATTGGTAGGGTACTCCACTACGCATTTTTCCAACTATTTCCATGATCTGCTTGATCTGGTTTTCATCCATCATAATTGGGTCCAAGGCCTCCTCCTTCTTTCCTTTATCCCTTTCTCCTTCTTTTGTCAGTGTTTTCCCCCTTCCCCCATGCACGTAGGGAAGTTTAGTTGTCTGACTCCATTGTCATTACACCTTTGTTATATAGTAATATCTTAATAGAAGTATATAACGATCCGATATACCTACCTTGAGTTCCCTTCAAGAACTCTTGTTCTTCCGCACTGTAAGACTTCACTGTATCTACTGTAAATTCTGTGATAAATCCTGCAACAATGTTGTCTAACCATAAATCTACTACCCGTGTAAACTTATTATCAACTTGTTGTAACTGTGTGATCTCTTCAGGATTCCACTCTAGCTGTCTGATACGATTTGTAGGATGGTTGTTTTTCAACCTTTTTATCCATTCCTACAACACATGCGAAAAATCACAGAAAAATACTTCATGCAAGTCGTTGAATATGTACTTGTCCAGGTATTTACGTGGTGTCAACTTTGGGTTTTTGTTGTCTTTCTATGCAAACTCCATCTCCTTTGTTTTCAACCAGCTCTCTATATCTACCTTATTTGGATTCCACGATCTCAACATCCCCTTTTATATTCTCATTCTCTCACTGTCTTGTCATCCGGTTTGTCATTCTTTTAACGTGTCTTTCGCAAATCTCATATACTCAATCCCATTCTTTTCCAACCAACCGACAACAGAACCATTTGCTGGTTGTAACCATTTTTTGGTCTTTGTCTTTTCTATTTAGGATTATTGGTTATTCTGTACCTACCTTACTATCATAGATTGACCCTGGTTCATATTTAAAAATCTCCCAACAAAATCCCTCTAAAATTATCGGCCCCTCTAGTAGACCAGAAGGCAACACAGCACACAGGGTGTACTGCACAGTCTCACCAGAGATAGCTCTATGGGTGGCTGCAATACTCAGGTGTTTGCAACCTGGGAATGAATGCAGATCTACGGTTGTAACTTGTAATATTTATTTATTCAGTCTAACATCTGATTATAACATTCATTCTATTGATGCATGTGAAATACCATATTTAACTAGTTAAGTCATTCATCTAACATTCACCATTTAACAGCAATAAAGACGCATACATTCATTCACATAACACAGGTGTTACCGTGGTTCACCCCCTCCTGGGATACGTCCACAAAGATTTGGCTCTCAAGCTCTTTATTATGGTTCAATTATATGTCACAATGCGCATGTTTACAATCTTAGATCTTACTCTCTCCAATAGGCTCCTCGATCCCTGTGAAGCTGACTAGATCGCACCAGGCTCCTCAGTCAGCGATCTAACCCTCAGGATCAAGTCGCTCACTACTTCCCTAGCTCACCAGCTTACTGACTCGTACAGTTCTTACAACTCTCTCTTCCTCGGTCGGCTCCCCCTCTCTCCTTCTAAGTACTACCTATTTATACTCTTGGCTCATCAGCCAATACAATACATTACAAAAAGCCTAACCCTAGTGTCATTAGGTCATCCTTGCATGTGCGCCTCACCTGCTTCCCTCATTTGTTGGCTTTTCCCTCCAGTTGTCCTTTCCTCCTTACATGCTTCTCTTCCAAAAATAGCCTTTTCTCCTAACTAGGCATGCATCCAACAATGATGAATGTGATTCCTCTAAGAACCTTTATTTTAAGGTAGAATTATTTAATAATACAGTGTTCCCTTTATAGCTCAATGTATCTCTCTACCATTTATAACCTTTAGGAGGGTTGTGATCTTGATAGTGTTTTTCAACCATTCTCGATGGGCTTCCTTGAGCCAACATGGAATGGGTTTAATATAAGGCAAAGAAGGATCCATCCTCCCCAATTTACTTGGATAAGGCATCAACCACTAGATTTCCTTTACCCTTCTTATAGATAATCTCATGATCATACCCCGACATCTTGGTAACCCACTTATGCTACTATGGTGATGATAACCTTTGTTCTAGAAAGTACTTTAGAATATAATGGTTATAAATGTTTCCCTGTGAGATATGGATGCTAGGTCTCCATTGCATGAAGAATGACCATCATCTCTTTCTCATATGTGGCTTTACCCAAATTGTAGTCGCACAAATGATTATTGGTTAATGCCAAGGGGCACCCTTCTTGCATCAAAACCATGCCAAGAACTCAACCCGAGGTATTACATTATAGGACAAAATTCTTAGTAAAATCTGACACTACTAATACTAGAGCAGTGTACATGGCATCCTTTAAAGTTAAGAAGGATTACTCGGTTGCTTCACTCCATACAAAGACATTCTTTTTTAGTAAGGATGTTAAGGGAGCAACAATTTTTCCATAACTTTTTACAAACTTCCTATAGTAGCTGGTAAGTCCTAAGAACCCATGTATTCTCTTTAACGTCCCACTCTTGCATAGTTGCAACTTTCTTGGGATATACTTGTATGTCATCCTGACTGGTAATGAGCTCCAAGTATTCAACCTTTGAATGCCAAAAATAATGGCTGGATCATTTGAGGAATAGTTGGTGGTATTACAGGAGTTGCAAGGCTTTATTGACATGCTCTATGTGAGAATCCTAGGTTTGTCATATATCAAGATATCATCAAAGAATACCATCACAAACTTACATAGAAAGGGTCAACAATTTTTTTCACAAGGCTCTGTAAGGTGGATGAAGCATTGCAAAGACCGAAGGGAATCACTAAAAATTCCTGATGACCCTCATGATTTTTGCCTCTTTAATCTGTATTTGGTGATGGTAATAATGCAAGTCAAGTTTGGTGAAAAAAATTGCTCCATGAATTTCATCCAAGAGATGATCAATAACTCGGATATGGAATTCATCTTTGATGGTTAATTTATTGAGAGGCCTAAAATTAAGCATATGCACCAATTTCCTTCCTTCTTTAATACCATGACCGTTGGTGATGAGTAGGGATTGGTACTGGGATGTATGAATCCATCCTCCAATAGTTCTTGAATGATATTCTTTATTTCATTCATATCGGTAAATGGGTGCCTATAAGGACAACATTGGGTGGTAGACTACTGGGAATCAATGGAATGCCGTGGTCATGTTCTCCTCATGAAGATGGTAACCCTTGGGGCGTTTCAAATACCTATTGATGTTTAGAGATGACCAACTGCAAATTAGGGTGAATATCCTATGGGGGGTGTCCACTACTTTTATGCCATTGAACTATGCAATAATGCCTAAGTGGATTTTCTTCAATAACTTCTCCATGTGATGAGAGGTGATAATTTTAGGGGAACTACATGTAATCTCTTTGAGGGTATGTTTTTCTCCTTCCTCGGTGAAGCCCACATATAAATCTTTGAAATCCATGGTGATAGGTGTTAGATTCAAAATGAAGAAAAGAGTAGAAATATAATGGAAATAATAGAAGCAATCAAGAAACCATGATGAACGGAGATAACTAAACAATGGCAGAAAAGGCATACTCTATTCATCAATGCTTATGTAAATAATCATGTACATAGATGTACATATATAATGCAAAAGACCATAACTGTCATGTAACTGTATAACAGTTAGGTTAACTTAACTAACCAACTAACTTATGATTAGTGTTTTAACATCCCCCCTTAATCATAAGTTCGTTCTTGCCTGAAAAACTGCCACTGCTTGACAATCACATGTGTCAAGCGAATATTCAGAGGGCTGGTTGAAGATGCTCTCTGAACTCTAGAAAAAAAAAATAGCAGAAGTTGATGTCTTCTACTAAATTGGTGGTTTAAGGTTGACCACAAACTCTTCTGGTGGTTTCAGGATGACCACAAACCAAATGTCTAGCAGAAGCTGATTTCTTCTACTAAATGGCATAGTTTTAAGTTGACCATAAACTAACAAGAGATCAAGGCTCAAAAATATGAAAATGTAACAAGCAGAACTTCATGTCTTATGCTCAATTGGTGGTTTTAAGCTGACCACAAACCATATCAACAACAATATGTTCAGGAACAAGACTGCATACCAAGAACTAGGTTGCATACTTGATCATTTGTTCACAAGCTCAAAATCAAACTTGGAACCTGACTCAGAATCAATCTTGGAACCTAACCCAACTAGATTTCCCCCCTATCAGGGACAAGTGGTTCCAATTCCCTTGACCGTCATTCGCAAGTATGGCCAAGAAGAGATCCATCACATCAAATTGTCTTCCGGCGGAGTCTGAAGGCTCAATCTTCAACTCAGAAGACTACATCAACTGGGCCCCGATCATACCCTAAATCAACAAATCTTGAAAAACATTCATGCCCATCAGCTGTAGAAATATCTCCAATCAAGTACGATTGTACTTGTGTACAAATCCGATGATAAGACTGCTCCAATAAATTGGCTTCCAAACGCCAACGCCAATTCCCTAACAATTCAAAATGAATTTGTTTCCACTTGCGCTTTTGACACCTTACTAAGGGATGATTTGTCTTCCCACAAAATTTGCATGGGTGAAGATCAAAACAATTTGACTTATCATGGCTAAACCGGTGACAGTGTTTGCACTGTATGGGTTCTTTATCCGACCGATTAGCAACATCATCATCAACTATATCCTGTACATGTTCCTTACCAATATCCTCAAGCTCTGTCTTCTTATCATCATTCAAAAAACCTCCACTCACAAAGCAAACAGGTTCACAATAATTAGGAATATAAAAAAGGTTGTCAACATCATGTACATATCCTATTCCATATCGGTTTCATTTAAATCATAATTCTTCCCATGGTCGAACAATACATTTATCCACAACTTTTTCTGACCCGGGGACTTCATCTAACTGATCTTCATGTTTATGAATTTCATCACTAGTCAACTGAGCGTCTTCATTATCATCCTTGATGTCATTGTGTTTGTTAAAATCACATTGTTGGTGTCGAAGCAAACTTAACTCATCAGACAACAACTTGTTTTGAAGTTTGAACATATCAATCTTCTTGTGCGTTACTTGTAAACAAGTAATCACTGTACTAAGAGTGTGCTTGTTTATTGCAATTGTAGATTTCGTAGTTGAATTAATTAATGTGCGCAATATTGTAAATATTTCTTCAATTCTTGCCATTTGTTTGTATGTTGATGCCACTAAGCTCAATTATGTATCTTGTTGTGCATGCGAAGAGCAATCGTTCGTTGCAAGAATGCCAAAAACTACAGGATAACCAATGAATTAGATGCACACAAAGATCCTAAGAGAGACCCCCTCATTCAATTTCGGGTGGGTCAAAGAGGACTCCTTATAACTTCCAAAAACTCCTTATAACACCTTTACAAAAAGTCTTCCAATAAATAACAAACCTTATAACTCCAATTACAAACAATCAAGCATTTATAATGAGAGCATTCTTATAACTCCTTATGTTTCCTTGAAATACACCTTTTATATATATATATATATAAACTTAATGACTACTCCAAAAGATTTTAAAAGATCTTACAAGGTATATGACTTATCACTCCAATTTTATTTTATTTTTTTAAGGGATTTTGCAAGCTATAACCCTCATAAAGCAATGTTTTATGCAAACAACAACTATTTTGAAGACAATCCAATGCTTCCTCTCAGCAATGGCTTTTACCCCCACAACTATGGCTAACTTTAAAATTAATTCCCAATCTCTCTCATTAATAAAATTGGAGTTTGATGTGACTTTATAACCATAACCACTCTTTCCCAGATCTGACTTTCTTGGAAGCTTGTCTTTTGGTAATCAAATTTAAATATAAACAACTCACATTAAAATGTTACCTCAAATTCATGGTCGTGTCATTCATTTCTAGCCCATCATCCTTCAAGACTCCACGATATTTGCTTCCAACTACGTGCCATGATCTTTTACGCTTTCTTCACCACGAAATTATCTCACACGTTTTGTCAAACAGTAGAGATATCATGCTATTAGCTATTATGTTAAGCAGTTAGTGGGCAAGTTCGACAAATTTGGCGGCTTGAGTCCAGACATTTTCAAAGCCAATTTCAATGTGGGATCGAAGAAACCCTTAACATAAATGGAATTTCAGGCCGAAGTAATCACATTTGATAAACCTTCGAATATTGTTGTTCTTCAAGAATCTGTAGGCAATGGGCCATGAACATTCTTCCACAGGCTTCCAGCAGCTCCAGCTCTTTTAGCAACACCTATGTGTATGGAAACATAAAACCGAGCACTTGTAGACCGGCTTCTTTGACCAACAGCATCGGCTCTTTTCAAATACGCCCTTCTGAAACGTAACAAAGCTGTCAAGATGAGATGGTATGAAGAATGATGTACAGGTCTGATCAGACACCAAAAACATTAATACAATCTGCTAATAGCACATACGACCCTGAATCTCAGTCAATTTCAAGTAAATCAAAAGTATTGAATTGAAGCTGAAGAGATCTTTTGCTCCACCCTTATAATTCCCTGAATATTAAAAAAATTCCCTATTATCAACATTTAACCCGATTTACCGAAATTAAAGTTGTTGACTGGAACTTATGAAGATTCGCAACAGTTCATGCTTTCCTTTGCAGCTTGCAGCAACATGATATGGTATTCAAAATCTCCAGTTGGAGAGGGTTTTCTTAAACTAAAAAAAATATAATATATATAGGGGTAAAGTTAGATAATGACGAATCAAAACTCAGGAAGATTAAAATCAAAACTCGGGTGCAAGTAGATTAAAATCGTAACTCAGGCAGGCAGGCTCATAAGATCAATATCATGGTCTGATAAACCAGCAAGCCTCTAAGATCATCTACATGCTATGATACCACTGTTAGATTCAAAATGAAGAAAAGAGCATAAATATAATGGAAATAATAGAAGCAATCAAGAAACCATGATGAACGGAGATAACTAAACAATGGCAGAAAAGGCATACTTTATTCATCAATGCTTATGTAAATAATCATGTACATATATGTACATATATAATACAAAAGACCATAACTGTCATGTAACTGTATAACAGTTAGATTAACTTAACTAACAAACTAACTTATGATTAGTGTTTTAACAACAGGTCCCAAAGTACATAGCGATTTCACCCCAAGAACTACATCTCAATCACCGTGTCAATAGAAAACATGTGATTTTTGAGATGATACTCACCCATTTGGAGTTTCACATTTTCACATTGACCATCAAATTTCATCATACCACCATTGACAATCATTATTTGAAAAGTAGGTACAAGATGGACATAACAATGGGTCTCCACAAGCACTCTCCTATGAATAAAATTGTGGGTGTTGCCACTACCAATCTATGCAATCACTTTTTTATGCTTAATATAACCAATCAACTTCAATGTTTAGGGTGTCGAGAAATTGAACAAGACATGGAGAGAAATTTGGGGTTCCTCGCAAGGAGCTTGCAAAGTGTTTTCCTCATCCATTTGATGGGTGGAATTATCCAAATTGGGTTCAAGAGTATATTTAATAGATGTATCTTTTGAGTGTTCTTGTGGGGATACATCCATTTGAAATAATTTATGTTCTTTACAATTGTTCCCTTTGAAAGATCTTTCATCACAATCATGACAAAGGTAGAGGCATCGACACTTAGCCATCTCTCCTTATCATAACTTATGGATTCTCACTGGCCATTAGTTGGAGGGGCTAGGGGTAGTTTCTATAGAGGGGATAAGGTGAGTAGTGAATAAAGGTCTCTTGTTTCAAGCATTGATCACTTTCTTAGCTTCTTTAGCTCTATCACAAGCTTCCAACCATGTCTTTTTTGGGTGTTGCATCATGATGTGTGCTCCAATTGCTTCCTTGAGACCATTGATGAAACATTCTTTAAAAAATGAATTAGATAGGCCCTTGGTGTGGATTGTCATTTGCTCAAAGGTGGCAATATAGTTAATAATTGAGTCGATTTGGCATAATTTTGTCAGTAATCCCAAATAGTGAGTGTCATGTTCAAAATGAGCATAAACGACCTACACAAAATGGGTCAAGAAATGTAGCCTCCATAAGTTTTCTTATACCATTGCACCATTGCCAACGTTTTGAATCCAAATATAAGAACCACGCTTTTAGTTTATGTAGTTCATTAGTAATTCCATGGAGAGAAAAATGGTGTTCCATTTGGGTAACCCACCTCGAAGGATCAAAACCATCAAATTTGTTCATGTCGACCTTTGGAAAGTGGTGCCATGAATTGTGATCTTGAAAGTGTGGGCGAGGGTTATTTGAAAAGAGCATGTGAGTGGCTTGCAATTTGTTTTCTAGGGATTTCTATTTGGTTGGATCATTGTATGGATCTAGTATATTGATACCCAAGAGGGCACTTAATAATTTCGACACCTGGCCTTGTCTATTCATTGTGCTAGTCATGCCTTTGAGGGAAGACTCTATGCTAGAAACCATGGCTTCAAGAGGTTTATTTTAAGTGGATGGGGCCTTGTTTTGGTTCTCTGTGTTTGCCATGTTGCGAGTTTAGACCATGGGACCACCTAAGATTTTGTCAAATTGTTATTCCCCGTTGATCTCGTTGTGATCAAATGCTTGAAAGGAGGCATGCACATATACCATGAATCATTGTATTGTCAGGTCCACACAAAAATGGTTACTTGAGAGGTAGACCCAAGTGACTAACACAAAGCAATGAATCTTTTGAGAGTGGTCTCTCACAATGGTGTTGGTAGAACCCATGCTCTCTTTTTTTTTATGCTAGTAGGAGTATTACTCCCTACTGAATATTACTGCACTAACATAATTTCCAAATTCCTTTTAGATGTAAAGATGCAAGAATTTTACTGGTTTACTGCAAAGCCAGGGTTTGTATGGTCCTAAGGATAGAGGAGTGTCAAGTGTTATAACTCTCTAATATACCAAAGGGTTTCCAACATTAGTACTTAGTCGAGTCTTTCATGGCACCAACTAAGGATGATAGACCGTACCCTTAGTTGTATTATCCAATACCTTGGTACGTGAGTGTGATCTCCCCCAATGTTGTTCTTGGTGTAATATAGCAACAATGTTGTCCTTGGTGTAATATAGCAACAATATGACTACATGTTTATGTAAGGTTGGTTTCAGGTGAGCCTAAAGGGATTTCGATATACCTTAGGGTACGTAGAAGAAAAATCCATCTACAAGAGTTGTTTGATTCAGTAGTACTCGAAGGGGTACTAACAAAGGTTACAAGGGTGTCCAACCATGTGAAATAACTTTTTTTTTTGCATGTATTCTTCCCCAACTGCAGTTTTACATGTCGAATGGCAAATCTATGTGTTATTTAAAGATGTTGGAACATGTCTCTAGCCTAAAAAAATTACCAAAAATTGGAAGTGTGCTTGCTCAGGAAATAACTCTTATGCCACTTGCAATGTTCCTTAACCCTCAAACTCGAAACACAATTAGGTATACAGAGAACATAATTGTAGAAAACTAGATATAGGAGACAATACAATGAAATATGCAAAATATACATTGGTATTTTGATCATCAGAAGAAGGAAAACAACGTTCACTTGTCTCTTAAGGTGGGGTGACCTTTCACTGAGCAAAGCTCCAAATACAACAACACCCTACAAAACATTCCATAGCTCCTCGTATCTCTTTAAATAGATTCTCAATATCAAAACCCTAACTACTTGTGGTCCCATCAGTCATGGGTAACAACTACCTAGTGGGCCTTATAAAGTAGACCCTTTTATAGTAAATAATTACCCACTACTATCTAATGGGCTTTATTCAAACACAATGGCTGCATGCATCAATTGACTAACTACTAGGTAGCCTAAAGTAGTGAGGTTAGGGTAGGACCCTAACAACTTCAATATTCTTATTGGAAAATGTAATCATTAATTCATGGTATGTAGCGTTACAGAGGACCACACCATGCAAACATTTCTAGTGACAAATGCTCAATAATAAAGATCAGGTTATTGGGGTTGTTGAGGATAAATCATTGTAAAAACAAATTCTATAAGATTAATTTTTGTGAGGGGTTTGTACACAAGGACTGTGGAAAATCCCCATGCAATGGATTTCATGTACATGTGGCAACATCCACCAATTGACGACGCTAATGGATTTCCGCTTTAATATCCACCATGGTGTTAATTTCTCTCCTGCTTGTTAGAACACAATTCTTAGTGGTTTTACCATGGATAGCCCGTATGTCTGGACTAATATTTAACAATGATTTTGTGCAATGGAATATCTCCATGTCAATTGATGGAAGTTTTAGTGAGGGAGTAAAGAATTTGTTGAATAAATTGGGAATTTGGCATCACATACATTGATGTCAATTAATGCTAGGAGTTAATTATCCATTATGTGACAACTTAACAAAATAGATAACAATGAGTATAAGAATTCTGCTTGGTGTTGTGGTCCATTTCTTTATGTAGAAGTTTTTTGTCTCAAGTACAAAGTAAGAGGAACATTGCAATATAAGGTGTGGGAATGATATTAGATATTAGAAGAAGGTTAAACATTCTAGTTTTTTAATTTTTTCTAGTTCGTTATCATTGGAATTTGACTAATTAATTTTTCGTAAAATTGTAATTTTGGATTAATGAAAATGTTGTTTTTAATGCGAAAATAGAATTAGCACTTTTGAATATCCCTATCACACTGTTAATACCTAAAATATACAATTTTATCCATCCAAAATTATTCTTGTTGAATTTGTTTCCCTTCTTGTCATTTTAAACTAAAAAAACTAATTAGTAACATGCACGAATTAAAAACCATACCTAATATAATTTCTTAAAAAAAATTATAATTATATTATTAAATATCAACATGTAAAAATACCCACACCCATCAACACAAATATTCAACAATTCAAATTCAAAATTAAAGTTTGAACCTTATCCCTTTATTAATATTTTTACATGATAAACCTTGAAGTCATTCTCCTTCAACCAAAACCAAATGGATGCATTGAAACGAAATTTGGAGTAAAATCACGTGATATAGAGAACCCCATAATGAACTTGAAAGTGGAGTCATTGACTATTCAAAATACCTTTCTTATTAATGTTCAATTATTGTTACTTAACCATTACTTGTAACTTTATAGAAAATTGCAATACTCTTTAGAGAGGTTTGTTGGATCATGTTGTCATTGATGCCAATGGTTTGATTACTTGGGAGATTGTTGGATCATATGTCATTGATGTAAATGGTTTGGTTTGATTGATGTCATTGGTTGATGTCAAGTAATTGATTGATATGATTCCCTTGAT
>ML788842.1:919170-949262 GCA_009831015.1 Picea engelmannii
AAAAAAAAAAAAAAAAAATTTACATTTCCCAATATAGAAAAAAAAATGAATAGCAATGTTGATGTTTTGGATGTGTCATGTCATAATATATTAAAATATTATATAAATTAAAATATATATTATACATTTTATAATATATATGTTAACACATTAAAATATATATTATAATATTATATAAATTACTATATATATATATATATATATATATATATATTAAAATAGTAAAATATTATATATATTAAAATATATATTATATATTTTATGATGATGATGATTATGATTAACGTAAAAGCATTAAGAGAAGTTTTCCAAGATCGCCATAATATATATACATTAACACATAAAATATTATAATATATTATATATTAAAATGTATATTATATTTTATAATATATATGTTAAGATAGTAAAATATTATATATATTATAAAATGTGAAATGTTTATTTTTATTTTTTATTTTTTAAACAAGATTTGCATTTGGTTTGCTTAGCTTAACTAGAAGGAATTTTAGGTTAATCCCAAAACTATATGGCAGTTACATTAAAGTAAAATTATGGTAAGATATTTTGTCCAGTTGAGTCTATGTATAATTCTTTTAAGAAACCGATTTCTTTTAAGATTATGAAACTAGCTCATTTGTTAGCATATTATTCATGTTTCAAAGTAATCATCATGAATAATTATAAAGTGTTAACTATCATCTTTATTTCCAAATTTATTTAGCAGGGACTAAGCCGCCATGCAACTTTTGTTTGAATATTAAACAACTATATTAAATAATAAATTATTGATTATGAGATTTTGTAATAGAAATATTAAACAACCATATTAAATAATAAATTATTGATTATGAGATTTTGTAATAAAATCACTTAAAAAGTGGGCAAGTCAAATTTAACTTAAAATAATTTGTTAGGTGAGGGTTTCTTTTTATTTATTTAAATTTTTATGATTTGAGTTTTATTAAAATTGATTAATATTAAATAATAAATTATTGATTATGAGATTTTGTAATAAAAATATTAAACAACCATATTAAATAATAAATTATTGATTATGAGATTTTGTAATAAAATCACTTAAAAAGTGGGCAAGTCAAATTTAACTTAAAATAATTTGTTAGGTGAAGGTTTCTTTTTATTTATTTAAATTTTTATGATTTGAGTTTTATTAAAATTGATTAAAAATTTTGATGATAAAATTTTATGATCAAAATTATTATTAATTAATAAATAGAATTAAAAAAAAAAATTGATTAAATTTATTCACTTTTTTAACTTATTTTATTTTATAATAAAAAATAATAATATTGTTTATGAAATATTTTAAAATATTGTAATAGCTTTTATATGTAAAACAATCATGCTAAATTAAAATTTGTAAATATGTGAACTTAACACCAACTCAATTACATATGATGGTCTCAAGGCCATGTATCATTTATGGAGTCAACTTTCTATAGTTCTTAGAATTTTATGATATACTAAGAAGTTTCATTAGTTTGGGATTGTGATTGATTTTTTGACAATGTGAATTAATAAAGAATTAGGCAAAATCCTTTGGGCATAGTTTATACATGTATGGATCATAGTGAAACTTTAATGATGTTTGAAATCTATGTAATGTGAAATTTATTATTTCAATAAAGATTAATTTCATACAAAATTAACTTATTGAATCATAGTGAAACTTTAATGATGTTTGAAATCTATATAATGTGAAATTTATTACTTCAATGAAGATTAATTTCATACAAAATTAACTTACTCCTTATACATGTAATGATATGAATACATGTAATGATATGAATGTTCACAATTTTCATGACCGAGTGAGTATAATATTGATAAGTGGGCTTTTTCATATTATATATACGAAAATAAGTAATATACTTTAATAATAATCAACATAAAAAATAGTATTCAATGAGGATTAATTTCATAGAAAATTAACTTACGTCTTATACATGTGATGATATGAATGCTCACCTAAAAAACATTTTCATGAATGAGTGAGTATAATATTGATGGGCTTTTTCATATTATATATAATATACTTTAATAATAATCAATATAATTTTTTTTATTAAGTGTATGATATATTAATTTTTTTTAAATACAAAGATTTTAAAAATATATATATTAAAAAAATCTATAAAATTTGATTTTTTTAAAGATTTTTTATAAATTTAAAATTTAAATAAATTTAAATTTAATTATACGGAATATATTTCCACAAAAATATATATTATTGAAAAAATATAAAATAAATTATATAATTAAACTATTATTTAAATAATGTAACCAAACAAATAACTTATGCTTAACTTAATTTTTTGGATATACATCATGTAAGAAGTTTTGAAACGTTTAAATAAACACTCCACCCATTTAAAAAAAAAATTAAAATGTTAGAAAAGAGTACCAAAATATAGTTTAAAAATATATATATTACTAAAATGTTAGAAAAGAGTGCCAAGATACACTTTAAAAATATATATATTATAAGATGATTATTGTACTGCCGAAGGTAGTATATAGCAATGAGTTAGTATTGACTTTCATATTAGTTTTGTGTTGACTTGAAAAATTTATATCCATTTAAATGTTCAACATAACAATTAAAAAAAATAAAAAAATTTAAAAACAAAAATAGTATTTTTTTAACTTTTCATTGGTCAATAACTTGATAGTTATTGCAGCCTTCACGTATTTCGAAACCTTAAATTAATAAGAAAAGACAAGACCACAAAAAAACTAATATAATGTAATGCAATATAATGTAATATTGTATTATAATATATGTTAAAATCTAATATTGTATTGTTTTTTCAAATGAGGTAAAAATTTAAATTTTAAATGTCAACTTTTTTACACTTATTAAAATTTCAATAATTTTACATTTCTTAATTTTTTTTAGTTTTTTAATTTCAATAATTTTATATTTATTAATATTTTTTTAATCTTTCAATTTCAATAATTTTACATTTATTAACAATTTTTAATCTTTTAGTATAATTTTATAGAAATTTGTATGTAGTAATTTTTAAACTTTTAAGTCATATTTTAAAATATAAGAAACATTGAAATGTTTTTACTTTTTTAATTATTATAAAGATCATGGGAAGTACAAATCTGCATTCTTTTCGAATGACTAAAGAAATCTCTGAATATTATTTATATAAGCCGTGCAGACACTAACAAGTAAAGTTTTCGGAGGCAGTACATGCAGCGTGCTGCCCTTGTTGAAGTGAGGAATAAGTTGAAAATAAATAATATCCTAGGATAAAGGATAAAATAATATATAAAAAATTAAAAATGGTTTTATTAAAATGAGATAATAAAACCAATAAACATAATAAAATCATAAAAAGGGGTAATTTTGAACATTTTATAAAGTAGACAAGAAATATCACTTGAAATAAGAAGATTAGAGAAGGGAAACTACGATAGAATAAATATTAATAAATAAAAAAGAATAATAAGATTAAAAAGGAAAAGAAAGACAGAGAATGATGGTGGGGGGACAAACCAAAGGAGGTTATGAAAGATTAGAATTAGTCAAATAGAAATATCAAGTGATTAGGCCTAATGATTGAGGTGATGAATGACGTGCTTCCAAGATTGGCTAAGTTTGTAGCCATCTTCACGATTAAAATTATTAGGATGTTTTTCAATTTCCAACACTTTCCAGATGATGTAAGAGGAGTGATAAGGGGTTGAGGCAAAAATTTTGGTTTGATTAAACACATTAGGTGTTTGGATTTGAAGGAGTGTTCGGTAATAGATGACTTAGAGATACAATTGTGGGTTGTGTCAGATATATGTTGTTTAAGACGGGATTCAAAGGATCTACTAGTTTGGCCTATGTATGATTTTACATAGAAGCAAGGAATTTGGTAAACTCTTGGGCCAAGCATTGGGTCAAATTTATCACTGGCAGTTCTGAATAATTGTTTGAGGGTTTTACAAGGTTTGAAGAGGGTTTTGATATTCTTTTTAGCCAAAATTTAAGAAATATGATCGATAGTGCCTTGGATATAAGGAAGAGAATTGAGAGCTTGGGGTGGGGAAGAGGAGGAAGAGTTTTTCGATTTGGTATTTTGGGTCATTCAAAAGGCTTTGTTGATTTGAGATATAAAGTAACCATAGACCTTAAGGACCTTGGTTAGGTTGGCCTTTTCTTTCTTAAGGAATTGAGGAGCAAAGATTTGGATGGTTTGAGTCATAAGAGTTTTTAGAACAATGGGTTTCTAGGATGGATGATGATGGGAATGGGCATGGAGGTATCTATCAGTATGAGTCTTTTTCCTATAAACTTGGTGGGTAAGGGATCCATCAGGAAGACGAGAGATAAAAACATCCTATAAGGGGATAGCATTATCCTTTTGTATTTTCATAGTAAATTGTATATGGAGGGGAATGTTGTTGAGATGGTTAAAGAAAGAGATCAAAGCAGAGTGGCCATAAGGCCAAACAACAAATGTGTCATCAACAAATCGAAACCAACACTCGAGTTTGAGATGAAAAATGTTTAAGGATAAAATTATTAGCAACCACTAGGGATAAGGAAGAACCCATGGTTGTGCCATTATTGTGTTCATAAAAAAAACCTTTTAAAGGTGAATAAAGTAGAAGTGAGACAAATTTCAATGAGGTTAAGGGTTTCAGGGTCAACCCGTTTGGAAAACAAGGCAAGGGATTTCGAGACAGAAATTCTAGTAAATAAAGAAACAACATCAAAATGGACCATGATGTCTTGTTCATCAAGGTGAAGATACCAAGTTTTTTGTATAAAATTAGAGGAATCTTTAATGAAGGAGGAAGTTTTACCAACAAAGGAATGAAGTTTGTTATCTATAAAGTGAGCAAGGGCATGAGTGGAGTACCTATGGCACTTACTATAGGTTTAAGGGGGATGTCTTTTTTACGAATTTTAGGTTTCCCATTGATCCGAAAATGATCTTTTAAAGACTTGGTTGAGTTTTAAGCATGTGTTAAATTACCATTGAAAAACTTAAATGAAGAAGGAGATCTTAATGAAAGAATATAGCAGCCATCATAAAAAATGCAGATCAGAAAGTAAACATAAGGAACAACAAACCATAATAGCAAGCTTGATAACAAAGTTCGACAAGGTTGCCTACGTCTCCGGGCCTTTGTCTCAGTGGGGAAGGCTTTCTTATTAATATTCAATGCTGCAAAATTACATCAGAATTATCTCAAAAAGATTTCAAATAGGTCTGGTCGTGTTATGCTCAACCTCAAGAATCCAACACAACTGATGACACTAAAAAAGGTTGAGCACAGCTCCCGGAAATGGCCTCCAAAGTTCGCTTCTTTAATGGTTTCCCTACATAAAAATGGCTTAGGCTTTACAATTCCTCGTCATTATGTTGCTTCTAAACTTGCTAAGGTTGCCAAGAACCTCTCATTTTTATAGGATCTGATTTGAGAATCAAATCCCAACTTTTCCCTGAGATCTGACCTCTTTTTGGGCTCCAAATCCTCCAAAAATGCCCAAACTCCATTGAAAATCAGGCTTTAAAACCAAAAAAATCCATAATATATAGTTCAAAACCCCAAAATTGGCAAATTGGCATGCTAGCCCCTCTATGTTGGGCTCCTGGTCGTATGGGGTGCTTCTATATGGCCTTGGGTTCGGCGCTTAACCTCCCGCGCCCTAATCTCCGATCCAGCCCATGGTCTATGGCCCCTGGTCGATAGGGCTAGCTCCCGCTGACTAGGGCTTATCCCCAAAATCCGTGCCCATATCAATTTAAATTTAAATCTTGTCATTTGTTAAAACAAGAAACAAACCAACTCGGGTAGTCAACGTTGGTGGTTAGTCCGTTGCCCCGCCCGGAGGTCTCAAGCTTGAATCCTGCATAGGTAGTAACAAAATTTTGACCAGCCAACCTTGGCCAAATTCGGGGTGCCACGTGGCACCGTCTGATTGGGCCAAGTGTCACCTCTGGATTGGCCCCGTACGTAGAGTCACCTACCAAGTCAACCTGCCAATGCATCTTCCCAGTCAACGTCGTACGACACGTGTCAAGCCCAAAGCCTACCACTTGGCGCCACATCACTATGTCGTATTGTATAGTCAAACGCTCAATCAACGCATTGTCACTGCCACCTGTCATCTGTAATCCCACGTCATTGTCGTACATGCCATGTGTCATGTTGTCACTGGTACCACGTCACGTCCGTACATCCACATGTCGTACCCTGAGCCTGCCACGTGTCAACATCTGTACGGTGCCACCTGTCCAAATCTGTATCGTGCCAACTCAGCCTGAAATCACGAAAAATGAGTGACATGTGTCGCCGCCTCGTCTTGCCACATGTCCCTGTTGACATCACCTGACACATCATGCTGACGTACTGCTGACGTCAATAGTATGGCATGTTTGATTGTTGACTGAGACTTTTTTTGCCTGTTTAGGAAATCGATCAGAACGCGATAAATTTCGCATACGGTGTCCATTTTTTGAAAAAATATATGGCTGGAATTGGTGCGACGAAACTGACACAATGGCGTTTGTTTCATCTGATTCTAAGAACTTTGATTTTTAGGCCTTCCTAGATCCATTTTGGATCATGCCTCCCCACTAAGACCTCTTGGTCCTCCAAAAGGGTATTAACCAATCATCAAGTGTGGGATAGGCCACCCCACTTGTCCTTTGTCTTTAAACTCTTTCCTATGCACCTGTCACATCATAATCAATTGCAAAACAACCATGACAACTGAAATCATATTGTTAGCCACTTGAACTCGTTAACATCTTACTGAAGCCACTACCATCCATGTTGAAAACATTAGCAGTGATAACATTAGAAATATGATTGAAATTGAACCAATATGTTTGATGTGTTTGCATGACATTAACTTATCTTGAAGCAAAGTATGATTGAATTTTCATTCTACAACCATCTCATGTTCATGCTTGAGATCAACTGCTTTACTTGGCACAATTATAGGTGTGTTGTTTGCATAAGGTGTCTTCCTTAATTGTTCCATTGTTTGAAGAGATTGATTTGCTTTTAAGTGATGAGCATGTACAACATATTCATTGCCTTCTTTAATTAAGTGATATTGATTTTGTTCCCTTTAGAAGATTGCTTTGCGATCATATAAATAAGGGTTGCCTAAGACCATTCCACATTCATTTAGTGGCACCACATCACATGTTACTTCATCCACAAACTTTGGTGAAATTGCAAACCTTAAAGTGCATTGCTTTGTTATGTGCAATTTATGATTATTGCTTATCCATTTAAGTGAGTAAGGTTTATGATGTAAATTAGTCACCAATCCCAATTTCTTAACCACTTCCTTTGAAATTAAGTTAGATTGAGATCCATTATCTATCAATGTATCGATCTTAGTATGTTTCATTATGACCCTTATATGAAACAACTTACTTCTAGAATCATAACCATCACCAATTTTACCTGCCAAACCAACTGTTGTGATTTTAGTCTCATCACCTGAATCATACCCCAAGTCTGTTGGTCGTGTTGTTGTTGCAATTGTTTGCCTCCCTTTCCTCTCTTTGAATCACATTGGTCTCTTCTCTGGATGCAATTTCCAGCAATGGTCATCATCGTGCCCTTCTTTCTTGCAATGCTTGCAAGAGAGCTTATCTTCCTTCCTTGTCGCTAAATTTTCTTTCTTTCCATTCCCCTTTCTTTTGTCTTCTTTCCTTGAAGACAATTCCCCTGATACACCAACTCATGTTTTCCCTGCTTTAATATACGTTGTTTGGACATCAACCTCATCAATATTAGTAGGTCCAAATATAAATACAGTGTTACAAATATGTGCAAATAAACCTCCTATATACTTCATAAGAGTTTCTTGTGTATGTAATGGAATATTTAACATTAATGCCATCTTACTAAATTCGTCTGTGTATTCTTGCACCGTTTGTCCTTTTATTAGTTTAAGACTTTGCCATTCAATTAAAGCCTTTTCCTTATAACCCAGAGGATAAAACTGCTTTCTAAGTGCAAAAACAAATTCTTGCCATGATGGAAATACATTACCAACTTGTTGAGTACCTTTTTGCAACTTACTCTGCCACTAGATGAGTGTTGTGCCGGCAAGACGAAGTGATTCCAATTTGATTTGGGTTGCCTCATATATGATTTGTTGCACACTACAATAAACTTCCATATGTCTAATCCAGTTATGAAGCCTCTCGGCATTGACTTCACCATCATACATGGGCAATTCAAATTTACATCAACCTTAAGTGATGGCATATTATGCTTATGTTTATGAGAATGTTTTCTTGTGGTAGAAGTTGAATTTGTACTTGAAGAAGAAGAAGAAGATGGAGATGAAGGAGGAGGTTTAGGACGGTCCTCTCCTTCTTCGTTGTTGTCTTGTTTTGAAGATTACCCTTGAAAAGGCCTCTTCTGTTACAAGTAATCATCATATAAGACCTTTACCATCTTTGACATGGCGAATAAAGTCTTTTGCAACTCTATCTTGTTCCGAGACATTCCTTCATCAGATGCCATCTTCTCACTTTGAGATGCCCTCTTTCTTGATCCAATCTCAGGATCTCCTTTTACAAGCTTGCCTTCACCATGACTTAGCTTTTCCTTGGTAATCATGCAAACTCAAACAACCAACTATCAACCTGCTATGATACCACTTGATCCGAAAATGATCTTTCAAAGACTTGGTTGAGTTTTAAGCATGTGTTAAATTACCATTCAAAAACTTAAATGAGGAAGGAGATCTTAATGAAAGAACATAACAGCCATCATAAAGAATGCAGATCAGAAAGTAAACATAAGGAACAACAAACCATAACAACAAGCTTGATAACGGAGTTCGGCAAGGTTGCCTACGTCTCTGGGCCTTTGTCTCAGTGGGGAAGACTTTCTTATTAATCTTCAATGATGAAAAATTAGATCAGAAGTATCTCAAAAGGATTACAAAATAGTCTGGTTGTTTTATGCTCGACCTCAAGAATCGAACACAACTGACGACACTGAAAAAGGTTGAGCGTAGCTCCTGGAAATGGTCTCCAAAGTTCTCTTCCTCAATGGCTTCCCTACATAAAAATGGCTTAGGCTTTACAATTCCTCATCATTTTGCTACTTCTAAACCTCCTACGTCTGCCAAGAACCTTTGGTTTTTATAGGATCTAAGTTGAGAATCAAATCCCAACTTTTCCCCAAGATATGGCCTCTTTTTGGGCTCCAAATCCCCCCAAAATGGCTAAAATACATTGAAAACCACGCTTTAAAACAAAAAAATCCATAATATATAGTTCAAAACCCAAAAACTGGCAAATTGGTGCGTTGGCCCCTTTGCGTTGGGCTCCTGGTTGTATGGGGTGTTTCCATATGGCCTTGGGTTCGACGCTTAACCTCCCGCGCCCTAATCTTCGGTCTAGCCCATGGTCTATGGCCCCTGGTTAGTCAAGCTAGCCCCCGCCAACCAAGGCTTATCCCCAAAAGTCGTGCCCATATCAATTTAAATTTAAATCATGCCATTTGTTAAAACAAGAAACAAACCAGCTCGGGTGGTCAACGTTGGTGGTTAGTCCGTTGCCCCATCCAGAGGTCTCGAGCTCGAATCTCGCAGAGGTAGTAACAAAATTTTGACCAACCAACCTTGGCCAAATCCGGGGTGCCACGTGGTGCCCTCTAATTGGGCCATGTGTCACCTTTGAATTGGCCCAGCACCCACAGTCACCTGCCAAGCCAACCTGCCAACACATCTGCCCAATCAACGTCGTACGACATGTGTCAATCCTGAAGCTTGCCACCTAGTGCCACGTCACTCTGTCGTACTGTACAGTCAACAGCTTGGTCAGCACCACGTCACTGCCACCTGTCATCCGTACTGCCACGTCGTTGTCGTACATGCCACCTGTCATGTTTCCACTGGTGCCATGTCACGTCTGTACAACCACGTGTCATACCCTGAGCCTGCCACGTGTCAACATTCGTACTGTGCCACGTGTCAAAATCCGTATCGTGCCAACTCATCCCAAAAACACAAAAAATGAGTGACACGTGTCACCTCCTCGTGCTGCCACGTGTCCCTACTGATGTCACCTGACATGTCATGCTGACGTCAACAATACGACCTGTTTGACTATTGACTTTGACTTTTTTTGCATGTTTGGGAAATTGATCAGAATGCAATAACTTTCGCATACGGTGTCCATTTTTGGAAAAAAGATATATGGCTGGAATCGACACAACGAGCCCGATGCAATTGCGCTGGTTTCATCCAATTTCGAGAACTTTGATTTTTAGGCCTTCCTGGATCCATTTTGGATCAACCATAGATTCTAAGGATTTGAGGGTTATGCAAAATAAGACAATGTTGAATGTTAGAGTCCAAAGAAGAAGATTTGATGGATTTGGTAACCAGATTAGTAATGGTATTAATTGGGTTTTTAGCGAGAGGTTTATAAGTGAAAGAATAGAGAAGATCGAGAAGTTTAGATTCATGGTCAAATGTATTCATAATAACTGTAGCATTGCCTTTGTTGGCTTTTAAGACAATGATATCAATGTTATCATTAAGGCGACCAATGGACTGAAATTGTTCTTTAGTTAAGTTCAATTTAGGAGGTCTCGAATGAAGGATTCTTCCACACTCTTGCCTAATTTCTTCAACTTGATGTGGGAAGGTAATGTATCATGGATTCAAAAGAAAAAATAATATCTTCCACCGGGATATGGTGAGGGGCAAGGGTGAAATTAAAACCTTTCTCAAGAAGATGGAGGGAAGGAGGATCAATCTCAAAGTATAATAAATTTATGACCGTGGAAGGATAATTAATGGAAGAAGGAAGGCCAAGTTTTTGGGGTTTAGGAAGACTGTTGATGGAAATAGTATCAGGATTGTCTAAGGAGGGCATAAGGGTGGAGAGATTATTATGTAGAAGGCATGTATATAGTGATAACTTTACCCAAAACTTATCAACCAGGAAAAACTTGTTAACCGATACCTCCTGCCACATCACCTATCCACCTGTCCCCTGCCTCCTTTGTTGTCCATTGAGATTCAATGTCTCATTCCATTAACTTGAGTGCACACATATCCTTGTTAGTCACCAACAGTTTGTTGTGTGCATGTTGACCACCATCACCACCAATGATTGTTGGTTCGGGGCTCTATTCTTGCAGTAGTGTGCCCCACTTACATGGCATGAGGCTAGATGCAATTTTGGCCCCAATTTTGTTGGAATAGATACCCCTCTGCCAAAGGATCTTTGCTCTCTGCAGTGAAGACATGTTTATGGAAAAAATGTACCATTACTTGAGAAATTGAGATTGAAATTGAAGGCTTACCTTGCCAACATCATCAAAACTCTCTTTGTATTGCCCTGCAATCTCATCGACCTCCACAAGGGGGCAACAATCCTAGTGTCTCTTGGCAGAAGCATAAATAATCCATGTGAACTCTCTCACGTTCAAATTCCAATCTTTCCATGCGTCTGCCAACGAGTTGCTCAGTGGCCCAGGCACTGACACCTCTCTTCATTGTCTCCCTCCAATTCTATTGAATTTAAATCTGAATGTGGCCTCTGAAATAATTATAGTCATACATGGATCTACATGCACATTCCCAATTGAGCCTAGCAATGATACAGTGACTATGTCGGTATTCTTTCTCGTTATCAACTCCAACACCACCACTCCGTAACTGTAAACGTCCATTTTCTCGCTTGCTCTCCCTGTAAGCCCACATTCTAGAATGAAAACAATAAACCCATAATCATAAACAAGTTCGATTTAGATTCATGCAAAAAATCTCAACCAAAAAATGGTTTACCTGGCGCCATGTAACCCAAAGTACCATACACTGAAGCGTTAGAAGACAAGGATCTCATGTCCACGAGTCATGCAATCCCAAAATAATAAATGTGGGGTTTTAATATGTTTATGAGCTTGATATCTCTATGTATGATCGCATGATGATAGTCATGGTGAAGGTATGAGAATCCATGGGTTGTGACAATGGCTATTTTGTAACGAACATCCCAAGGTTTCATCTTGTGCAAAACATCATCTAGGCTACCATTGGGCATATACTCATACAGAACGAAACCACATTCTTATCACACCCAGAACTCCAATAGTTTAACCATATTTCTATGATGGATTTTACTAGTTGTTTGGTGATTATATGTCTGTGGTACAAAAGGGAAATAGTAGTAGTATTCCCATTAGGTCTACCTCCCATCTTATCATTCCCATTTCCTCTCTATCTTCGTCATTGAATGCAATTGTTTTCAAAGCATAGATTTTCCTCAATGACAACTCTACTATGTAAACAATCCCCTAGGGGCCTCTTCATATTACATATCTCTCACTCAAATTCTCTGTAGTTGGACAAAAGGTTACATAAATTTCACAGGTGCATTGGCTACACTACTTTATTGCATAGGAAGAAGCATGCTCTGAGAACTAGGATTCATTGTACATGTATTGGTTTGGTTACTGGATTGCTGGACTACCATGTTTTGACAAGAGTCACTTGATTTTGACATGAGTCATCTCAACATAGTATATGTGCCTTCCTTGTCCTTTAATGTGTAAACGTTGGTCCTTTGCACGGTCTTGGTTCCACCTGTTGGATTACTTATTTTCCACATGTACCTATCACCCAATTGATGTTTGGAATTGTGGTTCACTTAGGCATTTCAACACCATCACAATGCTGGAAGACTCATTGAATATGGAATTCGTGAATCAAAGGTTGCTCTCTTCACAATCTCTACTCTCTCTGACTGCTCACTAGACGACACTGACATGTGGGTTAGTTAAATTATTCCATATTGACCATAGACAACATAAAAAAATTAACTGTAATTTAATTTTTCGCTATTCTTATTTTATTACTCAGTACATGGAATATATGTCTAGAGATCTCTCAAGTCAACATGGGTACCTTTTGTTTGATGTTTATTTGTTTGATTGATGTCGTCCAACTCTATATTGTGCAACTATGAATTAGCTCCGGTGAACCTTCTGGTTTAGTAGCTGTGTCAACATTTAAAAAAAAGTTGAGTCTTGGTTGACTAGTCACCAATAAATTACATAAATTGCCTCTGATTTTAAGCTTAAGCACCACAACATTATTGTTTAATTGTTTGGATAGATGCATAACATGATGGGTAAAATGAAACCATGAAATTTACATGATTCATACACAAAGGTAAAATTTCATTGTTCCACTTTGTTTGTCATCTAAATTTAATTTTAAACGACTGAGATAGCGTGAGTGAATTCTTGCAACACGTATAATAGATGGTGAATGATATTTATAAGTTCCAATTAAGCATGCATATAATTATAATTATTATTAACCATTTTATTGTTCACAAAGTTTTAAAACATGTGAATAATTATGTTTAAAGTTGTTTTATATGATATAAGTTTCTAATATAGATAAAAAAATTATAATTTTTTTTGAAAATGGATAAAGATGATTTTATGGAGGTTTTGTTGTATGGCGGTTTTGGTATGACTTATGATTTTTTTTTTTTTTTAAATAAAAAGTAGAACCTGCTATATTAGAAAACCAAAACTCTTACAGAGTATAGAAAGTGTGTATCTGAAACCACCCAAAATGCTGTCGATTTATCGGAAACCAGCATATATAACGGGCAAGTAGCAGTAGCATGAAAATCTTAAAAGCAGAGTAGCATCTGTCCTGCCTGGAGGAAACCAGGACAGATGCAAAATGTCTAAATACATATAAACAGTGAAGTAATAAAGCTAGGAACCAAGTAGACATATAAAACTAGAAACTGAAATAACATAAGACACCTAAGTGCCTGGTGACCTGTCATCCCCGCAATTCTGCCGCGTGGTCCCTGCCAGGATGGCGAAGGCTTGTGCGCAAAGGGGACATCTCCGCTTGACAGGCTCATTGGATAACGCATCAAAGAGCATATCCATGCGCTGGCCCATGAGGAGAGCCCGATGTTCCAGATCCGACATGCGCCCACGAAGATCACGCAAGATAGCCAGGTGTTCGTCCTCAAAGATTGAGCCATGCAAGCTGCCACCCCCTTCCATCGTCGCCTCAGAGCTCCCATTGAACGCCATCTGCTCCACCGCAGCCGTCGCACCCTTCGAGCCTTCATCGAACGCCTGTGCACCAAGGCAACTGCAATTTTCGTCACCCGGCCAGGGAACTTCCTCCACTAAACAGCCAGGAGTGTCGTATAACAGTATCGAATTGAACTTGCAGGCTTCCAGATGGGTCTCCGCCTGGGGCTTCTCGCTGAGAGACGGGTCTTCCATAGAAAGTGCCAGGGACGGGTCTTCTTCAATGATGCAAGGAGGAAACTCCTCCTTCGAACCAGAATTTTGCAGGACCCCCGGCGCCATTCCTCGAGAATCGCTACTACAGCCAACACTCGGCTCAACGATGGTGGTAAGTCGCTCAATTTGTTCTGCTCTGGCTCTCTGTCTTAGAATGGACGTCGCTAGAGCTAAGGCCCGCTCCAATTGATCCTTGCGGCGCCTCTGCTCCTTTTGAGCCGCCCATGCTACGCCCCGGCGGGGCGTTCCTCGCTTCCTTGCCATGAGAAAGGAGCAGGGCAATTGCAATTGCAGATTAATCGTATCCTGTTTCGAGGCGGTCGGAGAGAGAGACACCAGAAAAGCTGGACCGCCCCCAAACCACCGGGTAAGATGCAGAATGCAGAACTGCGCTGGGGCGTCGCTGCATAAACTAAACGAACATAAAATTGGGCCGCTCCAGAGAATCCAGACAGATCTCGGAGCCGAGGGCGAAACCGAATAAACGAGAGCCGAAGCCATCCCTCCACCTTTAACCTTTGGCATCCCGGAACCACTGCGCTCGTAAATGCTCGCGCGAGGGAGAAATCTCTCCGTTCTGCCTCTGCATCTATGGCCGTCCTTCATGATAAAGGCTGGCGCGTGAGTAACGGTTAATGGCATTTATGCTGTGGCCTAGTGCAAGTCCACCTGTGGCCTCTAGTCTAGGTGTCACCCCATCCGGGGGTATGACTTATGATTTAAATATAAGGATATAAAATGATTAAATTGGATTTTGTCATGATGTAAATATTTAACATAATTCAACAATTCAAATTTAAACAGTAAGTGGATTAGTTAATTAGTTATATAAGGATTTTGTCATAATGTAAATATTTAATATAATTCAATAATTTCAAGTAAGTGGATTAGTTAATTAATTATATAAGAGAAGAAATTAACATAATTGAATAATTCCACTAGTAAGTGGATTAGTTAACTAGTTATATAAGAGAAGAAATTAAAGATGATGAGAATTTATTATAGTGGATCTCTTAATGTTCTTAAGACCAACATCAAACAATGTAAAGGGACATGTATTAAAGTTTTGGAGGTGAATATTTTTTTGAGTCTTTGGACGCTTTAACACCAAATCAATAGAACACCATGTAAGTGAGTATGTCGATGGACATGTTTAGGTTATGTAATGGATACGTGTGATACTTGCATTATAATTTCAAAGTGGATTTTTGTCTCAATTATTTAGTCCCCATTATAAATCAATGTGTTTAATTTTTTAGTCCCCGTTATAAATGAATGTGTTTATGATTGCATATGAAGCCAAGAGGGGACTTTTATGGGGTAAGTGAGTATGTTGATGGACATGTTTAGGTTATGCAATGGATAATTGTGATACTTGCAACATAATTTCAAAGTGTATTTTTGTCTCAATTATTTAGTCTCCATTATAAATCAATGTGTTTAATTCTTTAGTCTCCATTATAAATGAGTGTGTTTATGTGACGTTTATGATTGCATATGAAGTGAAGAGGGGACTCTTATGGGGTAAGGGGTGATTAAGTAGTCTCTCCTACTTGAAAGTTTTTCCAACAACCCTAATAGTAACATTGAAATGAAAGACATATATTGTGAGGTAAATGTAAAATGCATAAATTCATCTCTTTAGATTTATCTCCATGTAACTCTTAAATACACAGTGCATGTTTGTGGAGGAAATTCCCGATGGACTCATATTGGTGTCTCCCTTTCGAAAGGGATTCATGAACCAACCCCTTTGGATTTGTGAGAAATTAAAAAGATTATTCAATTATGCTTATTTGTTTGGATTTCTTTTTTATGTTATATTATTGAATTAGAAATTAGTTTTGATGATGTAATTGGATTGATCCAAATTTCTATTTAGAGAATGAGTACCTAGGATTATTAGAGGCATATGAGGTGGAGGGAAATGTTGATAGTCAGCCCCCGTTGGTATCAAATATTTCCTAAAGATGAAACAAGGGTAAGGGAGAACCATTCCCTTGTTCTACAATATGACTACTTTGCATCTTCATCACTCGTACCGTTCTCATAGCCCATTCACCACTAGAGAGATTTTGAGGGAAAAAATGGGCCTCAAAACATAAAATAGTGTGATCAATATCAACTTTAAAAGAACCAATAGGATTTAAGATGATGATGTCAACCATAATGATAAATATTTTTGGAGGGAAAGAAAACAACTATTTTTTTAATTGTATTTTTGAGTGATCTCCCTATAGGTTTACTCAAATTTCAAGTGTACATACTTGTTGGATCCATAATTCAACTCCACATCCAACGAGTACCCACTTGCATACTTTTGATAGACCCACTGTGAGATAAACTAGTAATACATGAAAAAAAATGTTTTTTTTGAAAATATTTTTTTCATGTATATCCAATTTATCTTACCATGGGTCTATCAAAAATATGTAGATTAAGTACTCATTATGCAACGAGTTAAATGATCCATATTAAGAGTTATTATTTGTGTTTACATAAATGATTATAATTGGATCATTGAAAAAATAAACACGTCAATTATATATAGAGGGTGGAAGGAAGAATCCAAAGGGTATTGAAGATGCATCTCTTCATTACATCAACTAAAAAATACCCCTTTACAACTTAAAATATCAACACTATCAAAGTGGTAAGAACAATAGAATACAAATTGAAAAGCAAAGTACATAACACAAGCACACCTTATAGTTTGAACAATCCATCAAGGGTTACAACCAGAGTATGTCGTGAGCCCAATGCCTTATTTTGTGCTACTTCTTACTCGATAGGTTTCTTTTTCACATCTACCCTTGTGTGGAGGGTTCCATGGTAGCAAAGGTGTGATTGGTTTCACTAGTGTTCCCCTAGGGAATTTGGATCTTATGTGCTCTTTGAGAGATTTCATCACCATTATTTTCCTTTCCTTTCTCATGGATCAATCCATCTTCCATGGGATTAAATGAAGATTGGTTATTTGTATCCTTCATTAAACTTCATAGGGTAGCACTTTGATCTTTTTTTTATTCCTCTAGGGAGAATAGCACCCGAATCTCTTTTTTTATCCTCTAGGACAACCTCAGCGAGCCTAATGGTTAAGAACAAGTGTTTCCTCCTAAGAGGTCACAAGTCCATATCCATAGGGGGTAGGGTATGTATACCTCTGTAGACTTTAACACTCAATCACTATGCAGAGGGAGTCCCTTGTCCCATGGACAATAAGATCTCATACACCAATTTAATGTCTGACTTAGCCGTGAACTTAAAATTTAAATTAGAATTATTATTAGAACTCTCAACCAAATTAGGGTTTCTTGAACCATTCCTATTGATACCAAGATCATTATTAAAATGAGGCGGTGGTGCAGACTTGGAACAAGAAATAGTGGTCAGCGGAATCGACCTCGGTGGGAGTGAGGGGGTCACAATAGCTAGAGAGTTGTGATACGAGGATGAGGACGACCAGCAGGATATAGCTACGGGGGTTTGCTCGAAATCTTCCATACTTCCAAATATTTTAAATTTCATTTAAAATAAAATGTCTACTAAAAATAATAAAAAAAACGTTTTTAATTTAAAATAAAATAAAAATAAAATATTTATTAAAAATAATAAAAAAACGTTTTTAATTTAAAATAAAATAAAAATAAAATATCTATTAAAAATAATAAAAAAACGTTTTTAAACTTCATACGACTGAGAAATCAAAATCAATAGCACACCACTCCACTTTAAGAGGGCCTTGAATGCCTCCAGCCACGCGCTAAGAAAGTTCGGCAACCGCCTGGGCGTAATAGGGCTCCGGACAACTTCTTGGTTAGCGACCATATCCGTTAAGGGAGTTTTGGTTTCTATAAAATCAGGTAACAGTTTCACCTCTTAACCGGATCTAAAAGTAGTGGTTGTTAAAGTCTCAACAATCTCTTGTACCGCTGACAATATGATTTCATACTACAGACATTGAGATGGGATTTTCTGTGACAATCCCATCTCATACTACATACATTGAGATTGAACATGGACATGGATTCTTAATGAAAAGAAAAAAGGTGGGGTCTTTGATAAGGTGCCCACTGTCACATTTTTTTTTCATTCCAAAGGTGAAAATCAATAATTATTACTCATTGAGTAATTTTGTTTCTTACAGAAATTCATTTCTGCCACCGTAATTGTTAATTTTGGGCAAGTTCAAAGTTGCCCACGTTGTGTGTTTCTGTATTTTTGTTGCATTGAATTGGATATACATGAGAGGGTTCAAGATCCAATAAAGGTTTTGTGTCTGAGCCTTCCAGGGATCTATGGGTTGCTATGTTTAGTGAAAGCAGAGAAGATTTTCTCATTGCCCAATGATGTATATGGTTTACCCAGGGTTCCATATTTTCAAGGGCATACATTTCTGTATTCCTAAGCTGGGGGGGGATAAAAAATAATAACAGTAGTAGTAATAATTTGTGTTATGAGTCGGGTGTGTCTGAAATGTGTGACCGAATGGGTTTGTATAGGCATTTGAATGGAGTAGGAGGAGAAGGAGGTGGTTGCTTTAGACCTGTGTTGGATGGTGTGAGAGGAGAGTAGTGAATTCTGCAAAGATGATGACACCCAAAGAACTTTTGGAAGCAAAAGCAGTGGCGGCTTCAAAGAGTCACAGTGAACCTGAGAGAGGAGGCATCAGAGGATCAATTCTCATCTGGATACACTTAGAAGCCTTCTCCCTTGTACCACTAAGGTATTCTTATTGGTATCGATAATGGGTATGTTCTTGATCAGTTTTAGTTGCCAACATTCCATCATATCTTAAAAATTGGTTGTACTTCTGCATGTTGTTATGTGGGATTAGCCTTCTCTAACTCGGTAGTCATTTTGTCTGCTTTGTATTTTTCAATATAGTTGGTGTGAGTGTTTGATAATGCAAATGCAGTGCAGTTATGGTCTAGTGGCGAATGGGCATTGGTTGTGACCTTTGAATCCGAATGGGTGTTCGTAGTGATTCTTCAGTCTCACAAAGTTGATTGAACGTTTCAAAGATAGACACACCCACATAGAGAACACACACATATGTGTATAAGTTAATGTATATATGTATGCATAGGAGTTGTGTTTATGGAAGGCATCATAGACAATCCATTACTTAGGTCAGCTCCATGGTTTCATGGCTTGATATTCTGTTGAATGGTTACATGTATTTATTGGAATTGTGTGTATGGAGAGCTTCATGGGCAATGCCCAATCCTCGGCTACATGGTTTGATCATGGGAAATGCACATGGTTTGATGTTTTGTAATGGCTTATATGTGTATGTTTAGATATATATGTTTTGGAGTTGTCTATATGGAGCGCCTCATGGACAATGTGCATAGTCCTTGGATTCACGGGCAATGCACATTGCATAGGGCCTAGGCTTAAATGGTTTGATGTTTTGCCATACATATGTGTGTGTGTGAATTGGAGTTGTGTACAGAGTGCCTCATGGGCAATATGCATGCCTAGGCTTTATGGTTTGATGTTTTGTCTTGTATGTTTATGTATATATGTTTTTGTCTTAGATCCATGTTTTCTCCAAGGAAAACAATAAAATATCAATTCCTGATCACCAACTCAGATGACAAGTCAAACAATATATAAAATAATGAGCAAAGAGTGGTGGCTAGGCCACATGTCTCCTCCTTAAGATGGAGGTCTCCATCATCTACGGTTAAAACTTAAAATCATGTAACAATCTCTCCAAGTGGCATGTGTGGCCTCTCCAAGTGGGACGTCTTCCTTCATTGAGGAGTCAAATATTTTTGGATACTAAAAGCAAGCCCAAAATAGCAAAATACTCATGGGTTTTTTTTTCCAAGGCTAACAAACTCGTCCTTCTAGGTGCTTCTCAAGGTAACTGGAATTTGTTTATGTGTTGTTGGATATTCACCTGGTGTATTAATGCCAACCATTACTTCTTGCCTGTTGCTTCCATAAATTATGTCCTAACTCTACTACAAGAAATGTTAAACAGTGCTGGAAATATACCAAGGAAATCTGCCTGGCACTGTATAGCTCAAGCATGCTGCCAATAAATACCTTGTTCTGGTCAAAACAGTAAGCACGGGATCCAATCCCTTACTGGTGGCTGAAAAGGTCTACAAGCAGTGCACTTGCATACCCTTCTTGCCACTGTCAATCTGTCTGAAAAGCAATCATCTTGTTTGAGCTATTGCAATATTCATGCATAATACTGACTTCATTTTGTATGAATATCTACCTGGATTATTCACTGCTTTAGATCTGAAAGCATCCCCTTTGTTGTATTGGTTAACAAAATTGGTGGGAATATATTTGAAGCTACAAGTGTATCTTTTTGCTGTCTCAAGGCATGAATAATCTTCAGCTGGATTATTGTCAAACACAGTCATCAACACAAAAAAGGAGCATTTTTCCCCCATGCAATACGTCGATCATGATGATTATTTAGAGGTGAGAGGCGGTGAAGTTAGGCTAGTCTTCATGTATGAAAGGCACTATCATACTTCAGTTTCTAAGGCACTGAACCTCATGTTTATTCTCATGTTATTCATTGTCAACCTACAGTCTCTAGGGTGATAGATTCCATGCAGCAATCTCTATGTAGATTCTGTTCTGAGGAACACAACAAGGATCCCTTCATCATCTTCATAAGCAGACCATATTTGACTTTCTTAAGAACATCTCTATGCACTTTTGTTCTTCTCTCTATCTCTTTCCCATAGCTTGCATTCCTTATCATTTTGCCCGTTTGTTTGTCTAAAGGTGCATGTGGGTTAACTTGAGCAGTCTTTGGAGCATCCAATGTCAGAGATGCTAGCATATATATTGGAGGTCGGGGTACAAAAGCAATTTAGTGGTTCAGATAGCTTGGTCTCAAAGCACAAGAGGAAGCATAGTTCAGTCCTCAAGAACCATAAATAATGTTGATTCAAATCTGCGAAACAACTCACATGGCACAGAAAAACACGTCAAGCCCTGTTATTTTCCCCTACAACTCAGCACTGAAATGTTTGCCAATAATTTACTAAAATTCAGAAATTAAACTTCTTGATATAACTCTATTAAATTAAGCAAAACACCTACATCTGAGTTGTAAACTGAAATAGCACAGCAGAAACATACACAGAACCAAGTACAAAACACACAAGGACACTAGATATACCCTTGAAACTCCAGTGTGGGGAAAACCAGCAAAGGAGGGGCTTCATTGAGTCTTCTGGGCAAATTTAACAGCAGCAAAATTACACAGTCATTTCTAGAAATCTACAATAGCAACACAGAAATTTCTTACAACATTGTTTTGCTGTGTTTTGGGAGCTGTAAGGCCCTCCAACACTTCCAAAAACTGTGCATAAATTTTTCCAGCCGTTGCTGCCCCTTTTCTCTGTTGTACGGCCCTCCTAGTGCGCCCCTCTGGACTGTTGTATGACCCAGAAATATCAGCCACCAAGCTGTTGTGTTGTATGGCCCTGTACGACCCTCAGAAAGGTTGTTGTACGGCCCAACTTACACACAGAAATTTCAGACTGTATTTTGCTGCCTTTTCCCAACTCCTTCAACCCTCAAATTTCCTTGAAGATGGCTTCCATGTTCTGCACTTGATCAGCTGCAAAATTCAGCCACTCACTCCAGCTCTAGCGCCCTCCTTCAGCTCTCATGCACAATGAGAATGTGTGTGTCCTCTCACCCTCAACTTCCTTTTATCGTTCTTCCAGCCACCATTTGCCTTGAGATGTGTGCCCAAATTTGGGCCTCAATGGCTGAGATTGGGGTGTTCCCTTTGGGCTGGACCCCACTCTCCACTAGCCTATGCACCCCCTTTTTCTGGGCCCCACATTCCACTCAAAACAAAAATTTGTTGATTTCCTAAGTTAGACTTTAGGCAAAGATAATTAAGCTGATATGGGTTATTTTATGTGTCCATCAGCATGCCTAGGACACTTAGGCCCATGCCGAGACACCTACCGAGCTTCAAAAACTAACACTCCCTCTTAGTGAAGGAGGTGTCTTCACCTGGATCAATCTCTAATCCCATCAAATCTATTGTCGTTGTAGTTGCTCCCTCTGAACTAGAAGACATCCCTGCTACCTCTGCTGTAATTTGATATGATGTCTTGTTCTGCTCCTCCATCAATTTCAAGTTATACCAACTGACTATCTCTAACATTGATCTCTGGTCTAAGATCCCCTTAGACCCACCTATAGGCTGTCCCAACACCCTGTACATCATACCTTGCCTGATGCTAAGCCTCATTGTTGCATCCAAGGTCGCTCCCTCTGAACGTATGAGCACATGTCTATCCTCGAACATCACGACATACCCTTTATCCTCCAGAGCTGATATAGAGAGAAAATTGACTGTCAACTTTGGTACATACATCACCTCATCCACCTCCAGAGAACCACCTGACTCTAGCTGGAATCTGACGCATCCAACCCGGAATCTGACGCATCCAACCCCCTTCACTGCATGCCCGATGCACGCCCCACTCATCCCATGGCAGTTTGAGCTTGTCTTTGAAACACCAAGGAACACCAACCTCATTCCCGTCATATGGCGAGATGACCCACTGTCCACGAACCATGCCCCATTGTCCTCCAACTCAGCCAATCCACTGTGGCTAGAAAGAGTGGCTACCAGAGAAAATTCATCCTCGAATTTCTCTGCAAATGCATCCATCTAAGTAGATGTTGTGGCTGCTACCTCTGCCTCCTCCTCCTTCTTTTTGTTGGGAAATTGGCTAGCATAGTGGTCAGTCTTGTGACATGCATGGCATCTCACTTTTCTCATGTCCCTGGAACCTTCTGCTCCACTGCCCTTCTTCGCATGAAGAGTCATATTCTCCTCCTCTTCACTCTTTAGCTGGCTAGCTTGAGTGGCATCAAGTCTCAACTCCTTTTGGGTGAAGTCATCCCATAATATATCCCAGTCAGGGAGCTTTTCCCGAGCCACCACTCCACTCCACGGAAAAAATACTTCCCATTGCTTGGTGAAGCCATTCAAGGTGGTCCTCACCAACTCAGTCTCGTCCACGACCTCTCCCACAACTGCCAATTCATCTTTGATTTGAGTGAACTTTGTGAGGTAAGTGACCACTAACTCTCCCTTGGCCATCTTCGTGCTCCTTAGCTTCTCTCTTAGCAACATCTTCCTACTCTGGTTATCAAATTGGTACAACTTCACAAGGGCCTCCCACATCTCCTTGGTTGTCTTCTTGCCAAATATATGGGGAATAATGTGGTCTTTGGCTCCATCCACAATAATCCTCCTTGTATTTACATCCTTCTTAAGGTGGGATGCTAGCTGTGCTGGATCAGCTGGAGGGACTGCTTTCCCTTCAGCAAACTCCAATAGCTCATTCTCCTCCAACACCAAGCCTATACGCTCCCTCCATGGACAGAAGTTGGAGTTACCCTCCAACCTGTCTTCGAACCTTAGGCTTACCATTTGAGTCAACTCTTATGGCTGCCCCACTTTCTCTGGTTATATGTCCCACTTGTTGATTTACCCTTTCCTAGTCTACACAGCAAGAAACTTGGTTTGTCCTGTACTCACAGGATGAGCTCTGATACCATGTTATTTTTTCCTACAACTCATCACTAAAATGTTTTCCAATAATTTGCTAAAACTTAGAAATTAAACTTGCTGATATAACTCTGATAAATTATGCAAAACACCTACAACTGAGTTGTAAACTAAAATAACAAAGAAGAAACATACATAGAATGAAGTACAAAACACACAAGGACACCAAATATGCCCTGGAAACCCCAGTGTGGGGAAAACCAACAACGGAGGGGCTTTATTGAGTCTTATGGGCAAATTTAATAGCAACAAAATTACATAGTCATTTCCAGAAATTTACAACAACAACACATAAATTTCTTACAACACTGTTTTGTTGTGTTCTAGTAACTGTAAGGCCCTCCAACACTTCCACAAACTGTGCAGAAATTTTCCCAGCTGTTGCTGCCCCTTTTCTCTGTTGTACGACCCTCCTAGTGCGCCCCTCTAGACTGTTGTACGACCCATAAATCTCAACCACCAAGCTGTTGTGTTGTACCGACCTGTACGACTTGTTGTACGACCCTTAGAAAGGTTGTTGTATAGCCCAACTTACACAGAAATTTCAGACTGTATTTTGTTGCCTTTTCCTAGCTCCTTTAGCCCTCAAATCGCCCTAAAGATGGCTGCCATGTTCTGCACTTGCTCAGCTGCAAAACTCAGCCACTCACTCCATCTCTAGCGCCCTCCTTCAACTCTCATGCACAATGAGAATGTGTGTGTGTGTCCTCTCACCCTTAACGTCCTTTTATCTTTCTTCAAGCCACCATTTGCCTTGAGATGTGTGTGCCCAAATTTAGGCCTCAATGGCTGAGATTGGGGCACCCCCTTTGGGCTGGACCCCACTCTCCACTAGCCTATGCGCCCCCTTTTTTTGGGCCCCACATTCCACTCAAAACAAAAAATTGTTGATTGCCTAAGTTAGACTTTAGGCAAAAATAATTAAGCTGATCTGGGTTATTTTATGTGTCCATCAGGATGCCTAGGACACTTAGGCCCATGCTGAGACACCTACCGAGCTACAAAAACTAACAAACCCTTGGGATCAGACTGCATCCCTCACAATGGTTGTTGGGATGTATTTCTTCATGGATTTTAGAAACAACAAGTTTCTTTCTTTTGGTATAGTATGTGGCTCCCCTATTTCTTATTGGCAAAGCATAGTGCACCTCATTCTGCTACATGCAATAACTGTCTCTGCTGGTTACAAACATCTAGATTCTAAATCATGCAAATCTGTCTCTATTTCTAGCTGGAAATCATCACGAATACAAGGATTGTATTCCTGAAAGAGTCTCTCAAAATTCAAGTGCACTTTTGAGGGGTAACAGTGGTCAACACCCTCTCCACATCTAGCTACACAATAATTCTTGGAAACTGTTTCTCAATGCATTTTCAATATCTTTCTATTCATTAAGAGTTTCCTCATGCGGATATAAAAGTTGAGTAACTTAGTTCACAATCATGTTCCAAATTATAGCCCAGTGAAAGAATTTGGCGTTATCATCCCCCTCCTAGAACCATCTAACTCTATAAAATTCCTTTTATGTTCATATTCATCTATGTTCTCCATGATTTCCTTTTCTCCAGCTTATAGGTCCTTTGACATCCCATTTCCATAATTTTCTCCGACACCTTTTCCATTTGATCCTCTAGCAAAATTTTTAATTGAAAAATGTTCCCCAATACTTCTTTGTTTCACTCTTTAGTCTCCATCTATAAAGCCTTCATCTTTTGTTGAAAAATTAATATCATAGATCCTTCAAGGTGTCAAATTTTCAGGCAATCAATTCACTCAATTTTAGATCTGAAAATTACTTCCAAGCGACCTCAAACAGTAAACACTAGGTTGTTATCATTGAATAATTTTACACTAAAATTATGACAAAAAATTATAGCGGAAGCACAAAGATTAGAGAGAAACCATACATACATAAGAGACACAAAATTTCTGTATTGTAAAATTTTCCGATTGAGAAATTCCGAGGACAAAAACATTCCCCCCGACAAATTACAAATTCAGCAAAAATCCTGGAAAAAAAACTTCCAACTTGCAAACCTGTTGCAAACCCTAGTTGACGTCACCCTGCAGTTCTGTTGTACGACCTTCATGTGTCATATGGACTGTATGGCTCACACTTGCGGCCTGTTTTCTACGACCTCTTCTATTGTATGGTCACACGTGTGGTACGACCTGTTGTATGGACGATACAACTCCACACGTGCGACCCTCTTCCTCCTCTTCCCTCACACGTGTGGCTTCTCTTCCTTGGCTGGAGAACTAAAAAAGAAGTGTAGAAACCCTATATTTGCCCAAGTAAAGAATTTCCTTGCTGAAATTGCCACCCCAATCTTCTTGGCACAAGTGCTCACTTACTTATGCCAACTTCATAATGTCACAATGAGATGTGACAAGTGTCTCCTCACATTGCCTCTCCTTTTATAGGAGTCTAATGAGTGAGTTTAGGAACCCCTTCTAAACTCAACATACAAATATAATTGTTTATTCCTCCATGTGGGTGTGAAGCCCCAACTCAATATACAAGGGGTTTCACAAAATGAAAAATGCAATGTGAGTGCCAACAAAGATTCCCACATGCTCAACACCAAGGCTAATGTGGGAATACCTCTTGATGCTACAAAACATCAACACTCCCTCTTAGCGAGGGAGCTATTCCATCCACCATTACCTAGAAGTAGCTCTGTCTCCCACACTGGAAGTGGCTTTGCCTCCCACACTGGATCTGCTACCACAACTACTCCCTCTGACACAGAATCAAATCTTGTTGTATGATATGGACCCTTCTTGGAAGACACCATGCTCTTACAAGCCTCTCGCTGAGCATCATGCCTGGCCATCTCAACCCATGACACCTTCTTGATAGTCTTGGAAGACTTTTCTCTCCCACCTGAACTTGAAGGTTGACTTCATTTGGACTATTGACTCTCCCTCTGAAGTCTGACTCCCTTTGAGTCTGCACAACCTTCGGAGCTACCTGCTCCTTGTTCACTACCACCTTGCAGCTTGCCATAGGTCGCATATGATGGCCCTTTAGCCTATACAAGTTGCTCTCTCTAACTCCAAGAACCACTATTGTGTCTGAGCTAGATCCTCTAGGCATGAACAATGCCTGTACATTCCGAAATAATACCTCATAGCCCTTCTTCTCAATCTCTGAGACTGAGAGAACACTCCTCCTAAGTTTTGGCACCCATAGCACATTTGTCACTCTCAACACGTCTCCTGACTCCATCTGGAATGACACTGTTCCAGATCCTTGCATTGCATGCTTGGTACCCATACCAAGTTCCACATACAAATATGAGTCAGACTCTGTGAATCTCTTAAACAAATCCCGTACTCCTATCATATGGCATATGGCTCCACTATCCACCAACCAAGTTCCACTATCGGAAACTATACCAAAAAGGGAAAGACTAATAGGAATTCCCTCTAAAGTTCGTCTGTAAGCTCATCCACCTCAGCTGATGATGTTTGATGTTTCCCTTTCCCTTTCTTCCGTTGTGGATACTATGAAGTATAGTGACCTAGCGTATGACAAACAAAACACTTGACCTTGCTAAGGTCCTTCTTCTTCCTCTGTTTTGGAGATGCTTCTCTCCGTGGAGACCAATTTCCCTTGCCCTTCCTAGTGTGAGCAGCCAGGTCCATGTTCTCATCATCAATACCTCTTTGCTTACCATTCTTGGACTCTATCCGAGCCTCCTCCTGGATGCAATTGATCCACAGCCTGTCAAATGGTCGCAACTTCTCTTGTGCACAAATCCCCTACACAAATGGTTCCCAAGACCCTAGAAAACCATTCAATGCCACATTCACCAACTCTGTGTCATCAACTGCCTCACCAATGGCTACAAGCTGATCACGAATCTGAGTGATCCTCATGAGGTAGTTAGAAACTGTATCTGAATTGGACATTTTAACAGATCGGAGTTGATGCGTCAAAGTCAACTTCCAGCTTGTATTCCTGCTTTGATATAAACCCACCAAAGCATCATACATATCCTTTGTTGTCTTCTTCTCGGAAATATGAGGAATCAAGTGATCCTTAACATAATGCAACAACCCCGCTTGGCCTTCACTTCCCTCTTCCTATATGTTGCCAATTCCTGTGGATTGTTGGGATCTGAAATCACCATCTCAACATAATATTTGAGATCATTTTCTTCCAAGAGCAAAAGGAGCCTAGCCTTCCAAGTTTGAAAATTAGTGGCCCCATCCAACCTGTCCTCCACTCTAAGAGTGCTCACCATTGTGATCTGCCCAGAACAAAAAAATCTACAGCCACACAAATTTGTAGCAACTGTGTCTCAAGAGATGACTCCCTCTCTCTCTAGAGCCTATGCTCTGAAACCATGTCAATTTTTCAGGAAATCAATGCACTCAATTTCAGATCTGAAAATTACTTTCAAGTGACCTCAAACAGTCAACTAGGGTTGTTATTGCTGAAGAATTTTACATTAAAATTATGACAAAATTATAGTGGAAGCACAAAGATCAGAGAGAAATCATCCATACACAAGAGACACAAAATTTTTTGATTGAGAAATTCCAAGGACAAAATAGTCCTTCCGACAAATTACAAATTCAACAAAAATCCGAAAAACTTCCAACTTTCAATCCTGTTTCAAAACCTAGCTAACATCACTCTCCAGTTATGTTGTATAGCATGCTGATGTTAGATGTACGGTCCACATGTGTCGTATAGATTGTACGACTCACACGTGCAATTTGTTTTTCTTGGACTATTTCTGCTGTACGGTCGCACATGTGGTATGACTTCTTGTACGAATTGTACAACTCCACACATGCGGCCCTCTTCCTTCTCTTCCCTCACATGTGTGGCTTCTCTTCCTTGGCTGGAAAACTACAAAAGAAGAAAGTCCAAAAACCCTATATTTGCCCAAGTGAAGAATTTCCTTGCTGAAATTGCCACCCCAATCTCCTTGGCTCAAGTGCTCACTCACTTATGCCAACTCCATAATGTTAGAATGAGATGTGATGAGTGTTTCTTCACATTGCCTCTCTTTTTATAGGAGTCTAATGAGTGAGTTTAGGAACCCCTTCTAAACTCAACATTAAATAGAATTGTTTATTTCTCCATGTGGGTGTGAAGCCCCAACTCAATATACAAAGGGTTTTCACAAAATGAAATTTGCAATGTGAGTGCCAACAAATATTCCCACATGCTTGACACCAAGGCCAATGTGGGAATACCTCCCAATGCTACAAAACATCAACACATGGATCTCCATCTTCAATGCCTTCAACTTTTGTTGAAGAATGAATATCATAGATCCTTTAGGGTTACAAATATCCTCCCTCCAAGATTTCATATACTTCTTAATTTCTATGATAACCCACATATTTTCAAAATATAAGGGGATATTAGCTGGTTTATTGTCTATGATCAATTGTAGAAGAATACTCTAATGGTTTAAACTTCGGAGGATAAATAATTCAAGTAAATGATTCTCAATAAATAAAGACTTGGATTAAGCAATTTGTCTAACCTCTTAGCAATTTGGTTCATACCTCCTCTCTTGTTATTCCACGTATATACATCATTATTGGGAAAAATATTGTATTCTTTGACCCCTAGAGTTGGAGGCTTGCCTAATCTAATATTCTAATCCCTAACGTCCCATTTAGATTCACAAGCCGCCATTGGGAGAAGAACATAGCCTGTGAAAGAATTGACCCAAAGAGAATAGTGTGTGGAAAAAATTGTTCGACCCATAACATATGTTTTAAGAGAGAATCAGGCTAGTCATTTGTGGGAAATGAACCCATTGAATATCCGTGGTGACAATTTGTGAAGATCCACTAAGAGAATCTACCCGTGGAGAAGTTGGTGGCTAATATAATAAGAGGAACGAACTAGATATCCTATACTAAAAGGTATATGTCAGAGAAGGTATTATTCCCTAATAGTCAAGTAAAGAGAATATCAAGCAATTCTTACAATAGAAATGTAATGTTGAGCTTTTGGAAGTTTGTGTCTCATTTTTTATATTCAGTGATGCCCTAAAGTGTTAAGAGTATAAGGCTTCAATAATGTAATAAAGTCACATAGTATAAGTGACTAGTCATCAGGAATTAAGTTTAATAGTGAAATGTCTTTAATAGGTGTTATCTATGAAACATGACACGTCCATTTTGGCCTTTGTGTCGTGTATCCAG
>ML788842.1:981999-994372 GCA_009831015.1 Picea engelmannii
AACGGTTCGGCAACACTGATCAGAACATTGATTTTGTATAGGAAAAAAATTCATTGATGGACAACAATAGGGCTACGGTTAAAATCAATGGAGTTGAGCTAAAAAAGAGGAAGAAAACATTGAGCTCAAAGTGAAGAAATTCATTTGAAGAGTGGGATATAGAATAATAAAGGTGCCAAATGGATACAAATGCATATAAAACTCATGCACAAGTGGGCTACACAGAGAAAAAATGGAAAACTACACCAAAAGAAAACAAAATACGACAAAGACAATTTCATCAGAGAGGATTGGGGTATGGGAGATTGGATTGCCATTGGCCTAATATTCTATAGGATTTCTTATGGATCTCTACCATCTCTTGTGTTAGACTAACATGGAAAGCATACCACTTTTTTACAGTGGTTTTGGGAAATTTGTAGAGCTTTAGTTCGACAAGACTGGAAGGATATCGAGCGCTGCTGTGAGAACCTACCTTCTAGAAAGGTCCCGTGTCTGTCAAGTTTCAGATCCAGAAAGCAATTATCATTGCTTTTACCTACTTTGCGTTGCTCGCCCTGAGGTATGTTATCATCTGTTTGATACTTTATATGGACAATGCTTTCCTATTTTGGTCCAAGACTTGGTGCCTTGGTGGAATGTTGGAAGTATCCATCATATCTACTCATTTGATTTGAATATCATTATACAATAAATCATAGCTTACAAATTGCCTTGTGATGTTTTCAGGATATTAAAAGATACAAGTTGAGAAATCCAAGATCCTTTCATTATCTTAACTAAACCAATTGTTGTGAACTAGATGGTGTAAGTGATGTTGAGGAATATCTTAATACCATAGTGGATGTGTTCACAGTTGAAGACCAAACTCAAACCTCATCTACTCTAAATCAATTTTTGCCCTCCTTCACTACCAATACAAATCACTATCTACTCTGTATAGGGAATTCAAAGGTCGGATCGAATCTCGTTAAACCTTCTTATCTGCATTTTTAATTTTTTTTTTGCGTGTATTAGAAACCCAAAACCCTAACAACATGATAAAACCATGCTCAAAAGTAAAACCAGGATCCATCCTTCCAATCTAAATTGCGAAAGAATCATGGGCTAGATATTGTCTCGCTATGCTTGCTCTTTCACCTACGCTGTCAACAACAATTGACCGATTTTTTAATGTGTGAAAGAAGTTAAATCATACTACCACATGTATTCAGAAGCCTCGAAAACCTGCATGCCACCGATAAGGAATAATTCTGTTGGAAAGGGGAACATCACTTGAATCACTCGTGGAAGCAAGCATTGTTTGAATGCTCAAATCAAGAACACAATTTTTAATGAGTAATAAATATAATGGTTTGGCGGTAGGCATTTCTCTTCGAGTGTTTTTAAGACATTCTATATCTATAGGGTTCAACTTTATGTACTTTACAGAGCTACTGTTAACAAGTCTTCTAATTAATCTGAGCAACATTATGACACTTGCTGTAAGGAATCTCCAGAGTAACCATCTCCAGTAAGCACATGCCAAACAAATAAACATCTACATGTTGATTATAATCCTCTTCATATAATTCTGGAGCCATGAATTCCGGTGTACCAATGATAGTGTGTGTAGTGTGATCATTTGCCACGATAGTAGGAAAATCTAGATCCACGATATTCAGAACATCACTATTACCATTCATGAATATATTGTTGCAATTTAGATCTCTATGAATTATGCAAGGGTTATGCTTACGAAGATAATTCAATCCTTCCAATATCTGATGCACCCAATTCTTCACCGCCTTCATTGAGACATGTTGGTGCTTGGAGGGTCCCCTTTCATTATGGAGGTAAACTTAATATTTACTACATACAATACATCAACCAATTAGTCTTTTGGACACGGAGAAAAAGTTAGGTATGAAAGGAATGTTGAGATTATAGGGGTTTGTCTCATTGATTCTTAAAGTGGCTTTAGTGAGTTTTATTACATATAAATACATTATTATTATTAAACAATGTTGAGTAAAATGCATAGCTTCACCAATAATGTGGATAGCCTATCCACAACCAATTAGTATACTAAGTAATGTTGAAAAAATAACAACTTCATGAAGAATATGGATGTCTTTTAAAAATAATTAAGTTAATTTTAATAAATAGAAACATGTATTTAAATACATGCATGGAGGGAAGATAGATGGTGCTTTAGGGGTTTCATGTAGGGTCTTTTCTTATTGATGGTAGTGGACACACTATTTAGGTGGGCACAAAGGGTTGAGATAAGAGGTTGCAAGGCCAAACGTTGTTTGTGGAGCCATTCCATGTCGCCTTTATACAAGTTGAGACGTCTCGGGGGCATGAGCCAAACATCATCAAAATAGTGAACCAACTTCATATACAATCATTTTAATTGCAATATCTTTATAATCCCAATTAACAACATTAATATTAAACTTCCCTCAAATTACTTTGGCATTCCCATTGCCCTGCTTAGAGGTATGCTAGTATACTAATATTTCAACAGAAGGGGGCGCACTTCGAAGTGTGGCCAGCTTCTAGAACAAGCTGGGTGCCCTTTTCCTTGAACTAGCTGTTGTAAATGTGACTGTTGCAGAGATAGTTGTTGGGTTTGGGCTATTTATGCAGTCCGTCTTCATGTAATGGTGGGGGAGAAAGGATCTAATACCAGAGTTTTGCAACTTTTCTTGGTATTTCTGAGATAAACTGTTTATGGATGGTCTGCGATGCACCCTTGAGGTTGGATCTTGCCCTATTGTATACAAAATAACTCAAGAACTTCTTCACTAAGCGTGGTTTCAGCTAGTTTTTCATGGTAATATTGTTTGATCTTCAGTAAAACTTATCATTTGAGGTATTTTCCTAGTTGTAGCTTTCTCAAATTGTGGTAGTATACATTTAAAAGTACCTCATGATATGCTTCAGTTGGAAAGTGCATAATTTGCATATGTGATTGGTGAAGGTTTTGGGTATCAATACGTTTTAGAGGACAGGTTGGCTTCCAGCTCGGTCTTTCCTGCTTGAGCACCCCTCCCTTTCTAGCTGGTGACTTCCCCTCTTTTGGTACCTTGGATCCCATACCCAACAGACCATTAAAGCACTGGTATATTCCTTTCCAACCATAAATTTCTCCTAAAACTTTGGAATTGCAGCAGCAGAGGCTGTGTTAATATAGAGTTTACATTTGAAGGCTTGCTGCTACCAAAGGCAACGCCCTTCTTCAGAAAGTCTTATGCCAAGGGCGCTGCCCATTAACCTTGAACTGTGTTTGCTGGTACGTTTTGGTGTTAAACCCCTTGACAGCAAACTGTTTGTCGAAATGTCACAATGAGAATTTCTCAAATTCATGCTACAGACTTTGGGAATTTTTGTTTTCAAGCAGGTTTTTAATCGCATTGGTAAGTTGTGTATGCTTGAAAGTTGAAATACATATTCCCTGTCCTGTAACGATTTCAGAGATTTATAATTAAATTCTGCACTTGCTGCTGCTAATTGTCTAAGTTGCGTGGTAAATGTTTGACAAAATGCACCAGTGAGATTTTTCCTCTATGTATGTCAGCTTTCATTGAAGATGTTTGCATTGTCGTTCCTAATGCAGTCATACATTATATATTCATCAACATTGACATACAAAATCTAAATCTAATTGCTTGCGTTTTACCATTAAGTAAATCATAAAATTTTGGAGCCAAATCAGAGATATGCTAGGTTGCATCCAAAGCGTTCGACAAAATGCCAGAGTAAATTCTTTGATTATGCATGGCAGGCTTTTGATGATATTTTTGTTTGATGTATGTTGAATCTTAATACTGATGCCACTCATAATCTCCTGTTCATGATAGTTTTAAGGGTTGTAAAGAACACCTACAACCACATCTTTTCTGAGGGGTGAATTGGTCATTTTCTGTCAATAACTCTGTTCGAATAATAAAATATTCATATTTTCCAGCAGAGAGAGATTCAGAGTGTGTGTGCTTCAGTTGAAAATGCTTCTATGAACATTGTTTATATATTAGCACTGAGGATACTGTGCATTGTGTGTATAACCTGAGGTATTTAAGACTGCATATGAACCGTTTGACAAAAAGACTGAGTGAACTCTCTTATATCTTGAAATAGCCTGTCATGATCTGCGTATTCAACTTAATTGGAACTTGAAGAATGTTACAGAACACCTTGTTGGGTGTCAATTAATCCTCAAGACTGATATTTCTGGTCCATGAAAAGGAGAGAAATCTGACTGTGTTGCTTCCAAACAGGGTTTAATGAGTGATAAGTTTGCTGTACTATTAGAAGTATTTCAAAAAAGTTTGAGTGCCATAAAGCAACATTGTTGTAAGCCTGCTAAACCTGGTACCAAAGTGAGATTCTTGACAGAGACACATGCGTACATCATTTCAAACTCTGTGTGACAGCTTTTATACTATGCTGGTATGATGATGACAAAACCCTCAGGAATTCACAGTCTAAATTAATCCTGTGCTTGCTAGCTATCTAAAGTTGCATATATTCTTCTTTTCAGGGTGTTTTTTATTTTATTTTTGCTTAAAGGTCAGTCTGGCATTTGTCAAGGGATTTTTGTTTCAGACTGCATGAATCATATGTCAGTTGGTTATTCCAAATCTTAACAAGCATAGGAATATAAAGTCCTGAAGCTGGTGCCACAATTTCTATTAGTGCTTTCAGTCAATGTTGAGTTTGAATACTGGTTTTAGGATTTGTCACTTGGAAATTTAAAACTCTGTTGACTATCCCAGGAAACTCACATGTGTTTAAACTTTAATGCATAGATCATCCTTGTTTCCACTCTTAGTTTCATACTTTTCTGGTTTTAGCAACTCAAAATTGCAGTTAGCATCCTCATAAGAGTGTTGCTGAACCATTTTGAATGCTGAGCATAGCGCTGAGAAAATTCTCTTGAAAAACATAATAGAATATCACCTTTGTCCTTACCCATTTGGGCAGGAAATTAGTCATTTGTGTGAGTTGGGTGCCCATAGCCTTCTGTCGAAATCTTAGATAGGGAAGCCCCCCTTCAGGTGATTTACATTCACCTGAGAAGAGTAGGGAAGTAGGAGCCTAGGTGACAGTGGCTCTTCTTCTGAGTTGCCCTGGATCTGTCCCGAGTGCTGATCTTGCTTATCCTAGCGGGACAAATCAAGCGGTAACAAGACCAACAAACAATGGAGGGTTAAGTGTAAAACAGTGGTAACTTAAATGGTAAAAACTATGCGTTCTTTAAAAGTCACAGGACAATGCGTTCTCTCAGAATCTCAGAAATTAAATGGTAAAAACTATGCTTTATGGACAGTTCTAGTGAAAAACATTATTTCCTATAAGAATCTTTCAGTAATAGTGAATGGAACAGAAGTCAAACCGACAATAGACCAAGACGCAGTCAATAAATTTGAAAATCAAAATAGGGTGGCCTTGTTGATTTTAACTTTGTATGTGGTTAAACCTTTTTTTTCCTTGTACTTGGTGACTGGATTGAGATGTAACTCAGGTACGTATGCTCAAGATCTGTTGTGTCTAGTTTTGGTGAACTATGTATCTGGTCTTTGTCACTGTCCATGGAAGCAAAATGAAGGATCGTATGGTTCTATGTTGACATGTATGGACAATTTGCAGATGTAGAATGGCATCTGGAGCAAGCTATAGGTGTTGCAGACCATTTGACAAGTGTATGCCTCTATACTAGATGTTATCCAGGGGATAAGTAATAGAAGATGTGGTGAACTCTACACCGAGTAGAAGAGTTATCTAGGGGATTAGGAACCAAATAGGGATGTGGTTGGGAGTGTTGCATTGGTAAATTGGTGTTCATATCACATGACACTACTTTTCTTTTGTTAAATTGGGATGCTCTGTGGGCCTAAGAACCAGGCACTAAATGGCACAACTAAGAACATTTGAGAAATTGATTGCTGTTATGAATGAAGGTTCTCTATGACTCATGAGTGGCAATGCAACCAGGATAATATAAGAAATTCCTCATAGTATATTATTATGCATATCCGGTTTTTGCTTTCATATTCTATGCGTTCAAAATGCGGTGACCTTGAGATAGTTAACTTTATTATTTTCCCATTGTAAGTGCAGTTGCATTTTACTTTCAAGCAGACTTAATTTAGTTGGGACAATGCCAATTTTAAATAACACATGGTTTTTGTCATACGTTATTAGTTATTTTTACACTAGAGCATTGATTTCACTGTATCCATGCTTATTATGATTGCAATTTGGGGATGGGGGAAGAATAAAAACACTATAAATTTTTACACTGGGACAAATATGATTGTGTTCACATAAAACTTAATGGCAAGGAGTTATCGTCAATGGATTATTGAATTAATGGCCTACGTTATTTTTGTTTCCTTATCAGCTGATTACATTGAGATATCATTGATTTGTGAAAATTCTAAATTAGAAGTATGTGAATAAATATTGTGTCATTTTAAGGTCTATTCACTTTGTAGGATTTCTTTTCGTACATTCTTGCTTGTACTTTAACTTCCATGTTGTAATCAATTGAAGACAGAATTTAAACACATATAAATTAGTAAATTACTGTGCATTTGGAGAGAGAGACCTTTGATGATGTAGATGGTATTCTTATATAGTTATTATTCATCTAAATTACACATGGTAGTAGATGGTATTCACCTTTTTCATGGATGATTTCTCCTAGTAGCAACTAATAACTTTAAACCTGTATTTATATTGTCTTACCTCTCTGTAATTTACTTCACTTTTCTCTAGAAGTTCATTTCTTTCATACATGCATTGCTCTCTATTACAGTCCTCGGAGATTCATTGAAGTTTGTTAAAGAATTGCAATGGGTAAGGGCAAGGGGAAGAAGAAGGCGAGTATTCTTAACACAGGTCTTGCAGGGTCCTTACGTGAAGAGGGAAAAGGTGTTTTAAACGTAAGTTCATCGACCAATGCAAATATAGTCAAGAAGATGCAACATCTGCAGAGGTTGGCTGTTTGGGCAGCAGGAGAAGGTGGCATTCCACCAATTGGAGCTTTGTTGGGGGTTCACTTAGCTTCCACGGGAGAAGTCTCGGGGATCCCTCCACCTGATTCTTCATTTTTTACTTGTGAAAGGTTTGCCAAATTTATTTCTTTGTCTATGCCTCCAATTTTTTTTTTCTGTATATTGGATTCCCTTTCCCAATTCTTTAGTTTAGGAAATGGACTCACTATTGAAACATGCTCATAGATAATGGAAATTCATTTTTTAAATGATTCATATTGTAAATCATCAGTTTTTTAWTTCTTTCCTATAGAGATGTGGGGATATTGTTTACTGATCTTAACCCTATTTTCTTAGCAGGTGTGAAACAATTCTTCAGCCTGGGATTAATTGCTCTGTCCGTGTTTTAAATCATCCTCAAAAGGCACGGCATAAACCTCGTGCTTTTTCCAAATTCGTAAATGTCRTTGTCTATTCATGCAACTTTTGTTCACACAAGAATATGAAACCTGGCACTCATAAGGAGTACCTCAAGAAAAAAACTCTTGAAATGCCAACTGTTGCGATGCAAAAAAAGTCTCCGAAGAAGATTTTTTTCAAGCAGACAGAAAGAAATTATGATAAGAGTTCCATATCGGGCTCTACTCCTTCCTTTGGAAACTCTCCTGGTACTCTGATGTTGACAAATCTTACTAGCACCACAAAGAAGAGGAAACAGAAAGATTTGTCAACTCCAAAGGGGCTAGTAAGCAGCAATCAGAGGCCACCTTCCTCTGGAAACTCTCCCAGTACTTCGATTTCGGCAAATCTTCCTAGCACCGCAAAGAAGAGGAAACGGAAAGGTTTGTCAACTCTAAAGGAGCTAGCAAGCAGCAATCAGAGGCCATTGCCATCTTTTAATAATTTGAATGCCCTAAAAATCCCTTCTTTCAACTTGTAGAGGGACAATGATTCCAACACTGCAGATGAAAATTGATTATGATTGGTAGAGTTTGTATTTGTATACGGGAATTTTGTTCTTCATAAGTGGTCCATTGTTTACCTTTTTATTCTTTTTCTTTGTATGATTCGTTTACCTTTTTTATCACTAGAGAATCTTTACATATCTGATCCATTAGTCGGATTGTCCAGATCTGTAACTTGTATTACTTATACTTGTACTATCTTATGATAAAATCTTTCTTTAAACTTTGAATGGAAGTCATCCGAAAGTTGCTAATTTAATCCTCATGTAATACACTTGACCAACTCTTAGATTTAGACATCTGGCTGTATTTTGAGCTGTTTTTTTTACCATGTCAGTACTTTTTGGGTGCTATCAACCCCCAGTCTCATAGATTAAATACTTTAGTTTATATTCTCAGGAAGCATTTCTGATATTTTAACAAACCCACACAAAGAGCACATCACTGGATTCTGTTTCTTAGTATTCCATATTGGCATTCTCTATTTGCTTTGCACTGTGTTCAATGAGAAAGTGTATGGTAAAACCTATTTTCTAATTCTTGTGCATACTATCTAGTTGTAGCATTATAATTTGTCTTGAATAAATTTGTTGTTCACTTGGTATACTACCGAATGTTTTGTTTCTACTTTTCTGTTTCCTTGTATTATATAAAAGATGCTAACAATCTTGGAAGTGCTAATTGTATGTCATTTCTCACATTGTTCTATTATTTTTCAATGCATTTTCATTTCAGGAGTAGCCTTTGCTTAGAAAGAGCATCTTTCTTGAGAATAAAGTTGGAGAGAAACCATCCATCGGTGCTTTTTTGTTGTGGTTGACAAGATTTGAAGATATATGTGAACTTCCACCATTGTTTACAATTATGTTATGAAAAAGTCATGGGCAGGCTATTTATGACATGTCCACATGAATTGAACCTGGCTATGCAAGATAGAAACTTAACCACTTTGTCAATCCTCTGCAACGATTATATTATTATATTCAGCTTTTAATGTTTAGATCTTGTCAAGGGACATAAGGAATTAAGTAAAGATGTCACCTTTGGCTAAATGGGGCTTTCCGAAACCTTTTAAATCTTCATTTCTACATATCTAGGGTGTAATTGACTTGCCAAAGTTTATTAATCTTTCATTTATCTTTACCTTTTTTTGCAACCATTCATAGGAATTAGGAGTGAGGTTTCCAAAATCTTTTGAAGCAAACCAATACTTGTTCTCCTATCATCGCCCGCACAAGATCCCTCTAGATTCCTCTCCATGACCAGTCAGAGGACACGTTCTGCATCTAGGATATAGACAGAGTCAGTGGGGCTTCATCGAATGTTAGATGATGTGTTGGGGCCTCTCACAATCTATGGTAGGTACCTTTTGCACTTAGGGGAATCTTAGGAGTTGTTGATTCTGAATGGGCTCCCATGTTTCCCAGATTCTCACTTTTTCACGTGTTGGCCTCATGGCAGTGGTGCGAGTGTTGTTGATTATGTTTGCTCTAGCCAGAGCTTACTCCCCTTTATCCGTCACCTCTTTGTCTCCCCCATCCCCCTCACGGACCATGCTCTTCTGTTCTTGTCTCTCTGGGCTGAGACCCCCCCAAGGGCCCACCTCATACTACTTTTCGATTTGATGAGGGGGACTCATACACCTTTTCTACTCACCTCCAATAGATGCTCCTCTCCAAGACCCAGTTCTCCTTACTCAATTCTGCACTCTCATCCATCATTTGTGGCGCAACCCTCAAGTCCTACCCTCACTCCACGCAACCCTCAAGTACTACTAGAGCTCTAGGAAGGTGTAGCATGTCCATTATCTCCAACCATATTTCACTCCCTATCATATTTCCTATCACTTCCATGCACATTTACCGTATTGCCACTCATGGTTGACTTATCATGTGTCATAGTAAGGTTCATACTTAATAGTTTGATGAGGAAAGCGTCATCATAAGGGCTATAAGCTTGAGGTTGATGCAACCAAAGTTAAAAGTCAAATAAAAAGCTTGAGCCATGCCACCTTGCAAAAAATATCAATGCCCCAAGTCCCATGCTTAACAATGCATATCTAAAGAAAGGGACCAATCAAATAAAGAAAAATGCAAGAAAAGGGGTAGTAAGAAAAAAGGCCAAGGAATGGTAACTCAATGCTAAGCGCACCCTCTCTTTAAAGGCACTCATGTGTCTCAGCCCCGAGCTCAAAACTTTCTCTGCAATCACCTTTATCCACATCAAAATCTAAGTCACCTTCTTCACTGTTGGTTTCATTTATGTGGCTAACACTGCTAACCTTTCCAATTTCTGGGCATAAACCTTCTTCTGGAGCAGATTCATCATCACAATCTGAAACATCATCATGAAAATCCTTGGATTCTTCTAGGATACTAGCACCATCATCTCCATAGTTGTCTTGATCAACTTCTTCAATAGTAGCATAAGGTTGCTCCAGGGTGTTTTCTTCAAAATCTCCCCATTCTTCTTCAACGATGTCAAGCTCCAGCAGTTCACCAGACAAGGTGAATCACTGTTCAAGGCTAGGGGAGTCTTCCTTCCTGCTATACTTCTTTGATACAAAAACACATAGCAAATTTGTTGATATTATGGTAGCTTTGGGAGGTATGAACCTCTATTGTGACCTTTGACAAGATTAGAATATTCCAGAGGGAAGCAAAGAAATGAATGTAACCCTAGACGAGATGTCGGCTGAAGAAAGATAATTAATATGAATTAATTAGTACCCAGAAGGAGAAGTCGGCCCAGACAAGTCTACCAGGAATACTATAAATACAGGGTGCTAGTCTCTCATTTGACACACTTCTCAGAAACATAGAAAGCCAGTTTTTGCGCACTGCAGTCTAGCAGTCTTGTGCGCAAGCCCTGGGGAAGGTGCTGCGCTAGTTTTGGGTGAGACTATCTGATCAGCTTGGTTACTTCCTGTTTGGTGCATTAGCCTTGCTTGGCTATTGATTGCTACCAGGATTCTTCTCTGTGAAGGTCAAGGTGCTCGGAGGGTGGCTTCGACCTATGGTTGGGTGACCATAGTGATATTGTAAATGGTAAAATGAGCACATTCTTTCATATTCTAACAGGTTATGGGCCCACACCTCCTTCATTCAGTCTAAACGTTGGAAGGAAGCATAGCCGCTAGGATACTGAGCTTGCTAAGGAACTGTCGCTAGGGTTACTAGCAGGAGCAACTTCCAAGACATTGCTGCTAGGGTTACTAGCAGGAGCAACTTCCAAGACATTGCCGCTAGGGTTACAAGCAGGAGCAGTTGCAGAAACGCTAAATCTCAGATCCGACACCTTGTGATGGAGCATCTCGCTCAAGGAGAAGATATTCAGATGCGCCCTAGTTCAGTGCACCTTTTGGCTCTCTCAGAAGATAGAAACGTCAGAGTTGAAGTTTTGGATCAAAGCATGACCAGCTACCAGTCAACTGAAGACATGAGTGAAACGATCAGTCTTCTACACTACTCAGCACTCACTGGAACAATTGAAGATGACATGTGGATAATCGATAGTGGAGCTTCTAGGCACATGACGGGAGATCAAGCGAGACTCTCAAACATAAATGAGAAGAAGACATTGTACAAGGTAGAGCTTGGAGACAAAAGCACTTACCCAGACGAAGGATTTGGACAAGCCTCCGTCAAGTTGAAATCAGGTAACAATGTTCACTTGAGCAATGTTTTATATGTACCTGGTTTAGAAAAGAATCTTGTATCCATATCTTGCCTAGAAGACAAAGGAAACATAATAGCTTTCGTGGATGGAAAAGTGTTATCATGGCATAAAGACTCCAGCATAGAGAATGCCAGGGTTATTGGAAGTCGTGAAGGAAATTTATATAGACTACTAGAACAAAATGAAGAAGCTCTCATACATGACGAAGTCAATCCCAATGAACTTTGGCATAGAAGGTACTCTCATATTAATTATCAAGCATTACCTTTTCTCAGAAAGATGGTTGAAGGAATACCAGAATTGCAGTCTACACATGAAGGAATCTGCAAAGGTTGCGCTCTTGGAAAGAATATCAAGAAACCATTTCCAAGCAGCAACAATAGATCTAAGGAGATCCTAGATCTAATACACTCAGATTTTTGCGGTCCGATGCCAGTCAGAGCTCTAGGAGGATCTCTTTACTACATAATCTTCATAGACGATTATTCAAGAAAGACTTGGTTATACTTACTGAAGACAAAGGACGAAGTATTCAAAAAGTTTCAAGAATTCAAAGCAGAAATAGAAAACCTCACGAACAAGATCACGACATTAAGAACAGATAATGGAGGAGAATACACCTCGAAGGAATTCGTTGCATTCTGCAAATCGACAGGGATTAGGAGGGAGCTGACTGTTCCTCATTATCCTCAACAAAATGGTGTAGCAGAAAGAAAGAACAGATCTATTGAAGAAACCGTAAAA